>JAZGTK010007385.1:0-19459 GCA_036877625.1 Ambastaia sidthimunki | reverse complement strand
CGGATAAACAACAGATGAGCTCATACCGGTTATTTTGTTAAATCATTAACCAAACACATTATCACCATTCTCCCATGATGTGGCTTAACTGAATGTAAAAAAACCCAAGCCAAAACAACAAAGAGACAAAAAGATGCAGACTCATAATGGACCGTAAGTACGTTAGGATCCACCATCAAAACCAACACCCACACACCTCACTGAGAAACATACCAAAACCCAACCAACTGTAAACACACAGAGAAGCTAACATGAGCACATTTAAGGCTTAATCTCCAAATCGAAAGGGTTAATTTGTTTGTTGTCAGCGGGAGTTTTGAGTACAGGTATAGCGAAACACCCTCGCAGTAGAGTCAGATCAAGAGTCAGATCAAAAACTTGTCTTTGTGTTTGAGAATTGGCGGGCTCCAAACTAGCCTCCGATGAGCCACGGTGAGTCAGTGCCTGTGCGAGTCAGACATTAAACTTCTACCAACCGTCAGATTCATGCTGCTAAACCATGAGGACCATCTTCATGTCCACCAGTTCCATAACATTAGGATTTTCACCTCAGTTCTGGAACATTCTGGGGCAGGGATCACTCTGGAAAAACATTCTGGACTACATGATGTATATTCCCTGTCAGCATTTCATGATCTGGTCATATTTACATTTTTAAATGAGAAAATGTGTTGTGATATGTCTTGGAAAATGTTTGCTAAGAGTGTATTTTGCTCCTGGTGGAACCCATGCGTTTGCTCAGTGAGGGGCAATAAAAGTGAGTACTTGAAATGTTTCCAAATAAATCTGGCACAGTTTTGGAGGGAAAACACAATTTTTTATGTTGGTAAAGTATTATTTCTGCTGAACAAATAACTGTAAATGTGTGATGGGAAAAACAGAACAAAAGCAGCGTATGCAGTCTCTCAACAGAAATCCTTGCGCATATCTGAGTGGGAAGGTAAACCCTTTTAGAGATGTTTCAACATGTAACAAATATTGCACAGAGATGCAATGTGTTCAGAAGATTTCAGTTTTTAGCAGCACGTTTTCTAAAAATAAAAAATTAAACCAAGATTGTTTTTTAATGGCTGTAATTGTTAAATTATATAAATGCATAGACATTACAAAACGGCAGACAGAGATTTCCATCAATATACACTAGCTGAACAAGAAAGTTTTAAATTAATTTTTAATATGAAAATTTAAATTGGCACTACAGTTAATGCTAAAATGTCTTTGGTTTGTTTATCACTTTGTATAACAGTGTAATTAAGTAAAAACTATTGTTGTTGCTGCAACTGTGTGTAAAGCTCCTGACAAAAAAAAAAGTTACATAAAAGTAAACATTTTTTTCAGATAAACATGTACAGTATATTGCATATCTTTATAATGTACATTTAAAATGCATATATAATAATTATTATATTTTCAAATAATTAATGTTTGTAATAAATAAAGTCTAAAGAGACAAACTGTAACAAGGTGTGATATGCTTTATTTATTTTATATACTAAAATTGCCCCACAGGACAGCTGAGTCAAGTAAAATACTCAAAATCACACAACATACACACATTTGCATGAGTGATTTAAAATGTGACTGTGTGATAATAAATGTTGGGATTGGGATGAGGAAAAACAAATTACTAATTATTTATGTGTTAGTAATCACTACAAACTGCTTTTTAAAATAAATGACTTGTATAAAATATGGTGAGATAAAAGACTTATATACACAAATATTTTAGTACCTTTGTCTGTTGTAATGTATACTTCACCTATATTTAAGCAGTAATTATTTAAATCTTGTGTCTGTTTAATGTCTGATTACATTTTTATAACTAAAATGCACACAAAACTCCTAACTTAAAATCCCATTGCAGTATGTCAGAGCGCAAATTTAAAACAAACAAACAAACAAACAAAAAGCCAGACAAACAAACAAAAAGCCTGACAAAGCAATCCAAAGATCAGCAGATCTCATGCGATGGGTCACTCTTCCCATAATGCCCGTTTAGCTCACAGCTAGGGTGCATGTAGCAAGCTAATACTGTTTACAGTTACCATACTGATTAGTTATTGATCAGTTAGTTATCAGATTGATAACTGATGGTGGTCAGTATTAGATGAGGATACGTGATGTTCATCAGTAAAACTCAGGTGAGTGGACAGGACCTGCTGATGTCATGTAATCAAAGAGCTTCTATGTGTTTAGTGTGACAGGAAATGGAAGATGATTCAAGCACATGCAGGGAACGATGATGATGATACTGAAGTACTGGATGAGGAGCGTGCCGGGCATTGCTGATGTGAAATGCCGGTCAAGAGAATGATGGCGCGGGTTACGTCTCACTCTGGCCTGTTTGACCACATAAGCTTCTGACTCAGACAGCGCTAGGTCTCTGCTAACGTCAACAAAAGCCGGAGAGAAAAATGGGAAATAGAAGCTCTTCAGACGAGGACAGACGACAGACCGATAAACTATAATAATGGGTAAAGGGTGATGCAGGAGGAGACGACTGTATGACTAGCAAAACAAATTAGCGAGGACACTTAAAACAACACTCAAAACAATACAAAACTCAAAACAAAAAAGTTTTTGGCTGAAATTAATTCAATTGTGGGCAGTGGTTCTGCAAATTTAAAATTGGTTTAAAACATTAAACTAAATCATGAACTCAATTTACTTGTTTCCACTTACTCAGGGTACTTAAGTAAACTCAATAGTTTGCAATAACTAACCCAACAGAATCTCCTGCAATTTACTGCTAGCTCACACTAGCACATGTTAGCATGCTAAAAGTACTAAAATACTAAATGTTTTTTTTGGCATGCATACAGAAATCAACAACCATATGACGTGTAATGTTTTCACCGTTTAACTAAACCAACATAAATCTACATTAGCCCTTCCTCATCAAAGCACATGCTCCACTTTATATATTTGGCAGTTATTTCAAACTAAAGCTGTTTGGATTCAAGATATGCATTTTATCAGTATATATGATGACCCATATATACTCATATGTCCCATAATCTACGAGTTCAGCTACAGCAAGACCATAATGGAAACCATTGCAACCAAATCCTTTAAATCTAAACATAAAACATTAGGGTCTCCCCTTGCAGTCAGCTTAAAAACACAGAAAAAAACATAATTTACTCACCCTTTCTACATCAATGCAAAGCATGTTGGAAACAGGAAATCCCCAGCCCAAATGAACCAAACAAACTCATGTAAGATTTAACTTCTATTTTATAAATTCAAGCTGGTTGCATATAATGAAATTAATTGAATTGACAATGACATTTAATTTATTTATTTTAATTATTTCATTTTTTAATGGAGTAAATTGACTAAGCAGCAAAAATCCCATTTTTAATTGTAGGTTACATGAAACCGTATAATGGATGCAGGAACAGAACAAGGTCTTGTTACGCCATTAACTGAATTACCTGTCAACACTTGTGTTTTACAAACTGTAATCTTTGGAAGGGTGACTAAACTTTACCCAGAAGAAAGATCATGCGAGCGGAATCATGGGATCAGCCGGCAGGAAGCTCAGAAACATTTGTGCTTCTGTGTTCCCCAGTGAAAACATGGGGATTTTTAAAGGTAAACAGGTTCCAACTTCCTTTTTGCATTTGTCCCTCTATAAAACAGTTAATTTGCAGTCACCATCTTGCAATATTCTAATGAGCTATTATTTCCTTGCCGTTACAATTTCTGTCTCTCTTATTTTTTCCTCAATGCTATTCATTTCCTTGAGACTGAATTCCACAAGCTTTGAGTCACAGGTGACCTCTGACCTCAGGTCCCTTCTTAAGCCGCCGACCAATGTTCCCCTTAAAGTTGCCCGCGTGCAGGGCAGCACACTTCTGATTTTGCCCCCGTGTACACGGGAAACATTCGACCAAGAAGGCAGAATAAAAATTATAAGATGCAAGTATATAACACTGATTTATTTGAAGAAAGTCCAGAAAAGGCATTCGTTTTAGCTTTTTTTTTAAAAAATGTATGGCCTCTAGGCATTATTCTCTCTATACTTACATACATACGGGCAAACACACACACACAAACCACACACACTGTTTCTGTTCAGGTGACCATAAAGTCTGCCCAGTAGAAACAGGTTTTGCCAAGCAAGAAAAAACTGGGAAAACTGAAAGGGAAGATTGTCGCTAGGTGACAAGAACAGCCATCTTGAAATAAAGCGCAAGAACTCACACTCCAGTTCACAGTTTACCTTAAACACAGACATTTACAACTTCTAACACACACACACACACACAAACATCTATACACACTAATGACGTGACACTTTAGAAAAGGTCTTGCTGATCTCTGCTCATCTCATTCTGTTTTACAGCACTCTGAGTGCTTTCTGTTTAATGCAGGGCAATTAAATCGTTCTGCCCTAATCGCTTACAGCGCTTATTTTAACTCCAGTACAAATAAAGGTAACGGTCTGTGCAGGAAACTGATAACACTTTTAACACTGCCATTCACCTCTGAATGGTTCCTAGTGTCAGTTAAAACTTGCTCCATTTTATAGAAGGATCTTTCCCCAATGACCTCATGAGCAAACCATGAGAACTCATCCTGAATGGAGATCCCCGAACTCAGAGTCTCACACACACACACACTTGCACGTGTATGTGCTCACACTCATTCCTGCTTGTGAACCAGCTGTGCCAGTCCAATGTTTAAACTGTGAGAAAGACAGAAAAAACCTAAACAAAGGACAGCAGAACAGGAAGGCAGAATAAGGGTGAGATCACTCCTATTCTGGAAAAGACTTATCAGCACAAGACTTGAAGACAGGGAATACTGATCTCTAGAGGGGGAAAACTGACTAATTATAGCAGACTCATACAAGTCGCATCCCAGCTGCATGCCATGCAGACTAGACGCTCGTCAGCCGTAATACACAAACATGCACATTCACAAGTACTATATAAACACATCCAAGACAGGCAAGTGTGCATGCTAACTCACCTCCATCACCTCCAAAACAGCCCAAACATTCTAGAATAGAATAACATGCCCTGATATTTACATTCTTTCAAATTCAGGTTGTGAAAATGAAAGCAAAGGTCAAAATACTGAACAGAGATCTAAGCTGCGTTCCAACATGTGAGCTACATAGACAGCCACCTTCTAAGACAGCATCCTAACCATCACCAAACATCATACAGTACCTGTAAGTGATGCCACACAAATAGTGCTTCTCACAGAGTTTGGTCTTAGCAATGAGCATACAAATACATAGCACAGACAAACACTCAAACCATTTTAAATCAGATTCGTTTCAATGTCTTAAAACGCTGCACACTATATTTTGTGCTTTGTGAATTGGACTAAATTAAACAATGATCTCTGCATGCTCACGCAACAAGCTTAGGCATGAGAGAGCTGTCAGACACCCTCAAAGCAAGCTTTGAATACAGGAAAACATACATCACATCCCCTGCTATGGGTGGACAGCCTACTGACTCACCAGAGGACCAAACCTGCCCAGGATGACTGTATAGGCAAGACAAGGCCAGGCAGGGCTGCATTTGGCTGGGCCAGTGGAGGAAGGAAAGATAGGTTGGTTGGGTCTGGTTGAGAGGGATAACTGATTTTGCCACAATCTGCCCCATAATGCCCTTCCCTTCCTCTTAATCATATAAAGCTGGCACTTTCGACATGGTCCCCAGACACACCGGCTGGTTAGTTTGCAATATGGCTCTTTCAGCTTGCCTGTAGAAGCTGTAGAAGCTCTTTATAACTATAAACGGAAGACACTCACCACAGCAAGGCAAGTGTCAATAGAGGCACTGACCAATAAATAACCCATAAGCTGACTGATTACAATCAAGATTGATTTCCTGATAAGGGAAAGTGTGCAAACAAGTAAACAGGATATTTAAACGTCGACAGCGTCGCATCCAACACTGACGCATTTGCGGCCGCGCAGCAAACTTCAGAAGCGAGACACAGATCAGTGAAATTTGAGACATTGAGCGATGATTAAAAACAAAAGTTTTGAAACGGAAATGCACACACATTCTGTAGCAACACAGACGTATTCACGTCCATATATCAACACAAGCACAAATCTTTATATAGCTCAACCAGTAAAGTGCACAGCCAGCAGCGTGAGGGTTGCAGGTTCGATTCCCACCGAAAACACAAAACCGTGTTGCTTGAATGCACTGGAAGTCGCTTTGCATACATGCATCTGCCAAATGCATAAAAGTAAATACATAAAAAAAAATGACAAATTATGTAAAATGTCAATTATGCCATTCTTAGGTTGTCATAATGTGATTTTCACCAGCTCACACAAAATCCAGACGACTTACACAAGACAAATACTTTCACACACCTACAGAGCTGGAAACCGCAGAAAAACGGTGCAGTGTGTACAGTCATACAGTGAAGCAGCTGTAAGCGAGTTATCCTGCGAGTTGCAGGTCTGCGGGTAAACCGTGCTCACCTTCAGCAGGATGCTGCTTAACCAGTTAACCATGACCCAAAGACTTCAATACTCAATCAAAGCTGATCGCTAACAACATTTCAAACATTTTTAACTAGCAATGTGTTAAATCAGAGTATTAATAAATCCTAGTTTTTAAAAGCACAATTCAATATAATTGGAATGGAGTTCAATTCTTAAGGTGTGGATTCCTTTATGTATACATTAAAAATGATGATTATTTATAATGAAAAATTCCTATAATTAATGTATGAAAAAATTAATGTAAAAATTAATGTATGCTTTTTTTCTAAAATGCATAATTTTCAGAAACTAATAATAAGTACAGGCTGCAAGATAAATTAAGTTAATAATTAAACTGATCTAGTATTTACATTACAATATCTAAATGCAGGCTATAATATTCTACCTAGAATAATCACAGAAATTTCAATTTGGTGGTTCACAGAAAACAATATTTAACGGGTAATTTTAGTTCCCAAAAACAACAGACTGACACACTACAGCAACAAACAACAGCAGTCATCAAGGTTTCCACACTTTCCTTCCCAAATACTTTCATGACTTCTTCTTGACCTCTCCAGACGTTTGTGAATACTTAAAAAGTATTTAAAAATCATCTAAATTTAGACCAATTTACTGGTGATTCATTCAGACAATCTGTTAATCTGTAAGACAGAGAATGCTAAATTTTTAAACTGCACAGGAGTAATAAAGCATAACTGGACTGTATTTGCTAGAAATTATCATGACTTTTAAGATTTGAAATGGGTTTCTAATAGAAACGCATTTTTGTGTGGAAAAAATTACAATACAATAATCTACTCTAATAAAAAACAAATAACACACGTATTTACATGTGTAGAGTTCTAGTCCCTTAACTTTCTTTTATATTGTGTAAAACATTGGCAAGTGGTTTGAGTTTAGTTCTGTTTTCACTCACGTTCAGGAGATACTGTGAATTTGCACAGATAAAACACTTGTACACTCCTATGCAAATTTCTCCACACTTGTGTGAGGCGCGTGACATGCTTATTTCTCAACTTCAACTTTTGTGCATAAAACAGCGATTCTCAGTCACGCACAGCTAAAAATCCCCCCTTTTCTTTCTGACACTGACTGAAATTCCTCGCAGTGGCCCCCGTGTACCTGCGACAGGGTGTTAAAACAGGCCCATGACTCAGATTCATGGCTGGTTGGTTCTGCAATGACTCGCACAGCTACACAAGCTACACTGAGCAGGTCATGGAAACAACAGTAACGGATAAAGACATCACCTCACTTTCTTCTAATGAAACCGGTCACTGATCAATTATATATTTTCACACATTCGTTTAATATTTCAAGAAATAGTTCACCCAAAAATTAAATTAAAACGTTATCTTTTACTGACCCTTATGTTGTTCCACACCTGTGCGATTTGTAACACAAATGGAAGTTCACACTGTTCCTTTCCATATAATGGCAGTAAATGGTGAACAGGTTAAATCATACATGCAACAGTTTTGAAGTGAGATATTTCTGGGTGTCAGTCATTATTTTTAATGTTAGACAAATATTCTCCTCCACCAAAGATCTCAAAGCTCATTTACACATAAATATTCAAAGAAATATTCAAAATGAAAAGATGCAACATATACAGTAGGATGACATTTATCACAACATCTTGTTTAAAATCTCTGTTTGCAAGCTACAAAATAAAAAAGGTCAATAAGTCAAGTTTTGAACTGTATAGTAGTTACACGCAGCAGAAATAAAGCATAACTAAAATACAGAAAAAGTCACACAGGATTTAAATGACATAAGAATGAGTTTTAGGTGAGCTGCTCCTTTAAGAATTTCTTTTCTTGCAAATCCGTGTTTGTGTAATACTGTGTCATTCTGTGTAATCTACAGATTGGCAAATCAACAGTGTATTCACCACTTTGTGACTTTTCCGGTATCTGTCTTCTCACAAACACGGATACCGGGAATACAGAGCTGATTATCTTCCTGTATGTTATTACAGTCAGTATTAGTAAGACGATTCAAACTAACGTTTCATTGACCTGCTTGATCACTGCAGAGTCACCATCCATAGAGACACGACCCTGAGGAAATGACACCAGCTGCTCAATGCGGTCTTTGTCCAATCACTGTTTAACAGGTGACTTTGTCCTCCATGCCAGGAAATCAACAGCAAAACAATTTGTCATTTACGATCACAGTTTTCAGCCAAATGACACAGCACAAGAATAAGCAGGGAGTGAGTGTGCCAGAAATAACAGGGATGGTCTGTCGGTAATGTACTGTACCCTATTAGCATTAGCATGGGCCAAAAAAAGGGTAATCTTAAATCAGCCAATCAGATTATTCGAGTTCCGCTTGATTTGTTTCTTCTTCCTCTCTATTCTTTTAGGAATGTCTATCTGTCACCATCAATCACAGTTTGTCTCTCACTTCTCTGAAAGTACATTAATAAAAAAACAGGTCATCTGCATGCTCTTTGTTTTGATAATGTGACCATTCACTGCTCTTCAGCTGTTCCTCAGGAACCTCAGGAGATGCTGTCAGATGGAAATGCATGCCGGCGCCTGGAGAAAAGACATGTAGTGTTTCTCAGCTAGCTGCCATTTACTTAAAACAGCTCATGGCTAGCAATACAGATCTTTCACTGAGGAAACATACAGTAAACTCTCTTACTGTAAAGCCACATTTGAACAGACACAAAAATGAGCCACACTCAACTAGAGTTTTTGAATGAAAACAACAGCTCTGAATTAACCAATCGGCAGCATTGATGTAATAATAATGGGCGGGGTTAACTGAAGTGTGACCACAGACTGTTTCAGTATGATTTATGTAACAACACACTGCACAAAACACGGACACACGTTAAGCCCGCACTTTGTTCAGCCTTCTTTTAAAACACAACACCACATGAAAGCCGGACTATATAGATGAATCTGTTTAATATCCACAAGCATGTTTGCCCGTGGCAAGGCATTCGTTCTGAGATCTCACGATTAGCTCACGAATCAGGAAATAACAATAATAAATAGCTTTAATATAAGACAGGACAATAAGACACACTCCACACGAGACAAAGCAACAGCTTAAGCAGGAAATCAGAGCGTTTCAGGGAGCAGGAAAAAATCATGTCAAATACTGCAGGATCTGATCATAATTCACACTGAGTGAACAAAGATCCTGTTCCAGTAATGGCTTGTTTTCCACCTTTTGTTTCAAATCCTTTATTCCACACATTCTGTTAACTGTAAAGGAGCCCGATCTCACTACAGATAATCTGATTAGGGGTCGTATATAGAAAAAGGAAAACCTGATTGATGACATCACAGTGGTTTGATGTCATTTGTAGGCCCTCACAAATCACACTCAAAATCTGATCACAATGATCACAGACTCAAAATCACAATGCATACAAAAACTTATCTGTGCATGTAAGTTTGAATTAAAATATTACAAAATTTAACAATTCAGCATCTTCAACAAAATGTCAACAAGTCCCACTTTAAAGGGGAGTTGCGTAACATGTTTCCACAACACCAATAACAAGAGACCTTAGCACTACAGCAAGAAAACCGGACAATAAAATAATTTAAATAAAAGCAGTTATCATAAAGTTATGGAGAAATAGGTTTTCAGGATAAACACACAGGTATGTGTCAGAAAGAGATACTTATTGCTCACACACCAGCCTATCACAGTAACATGAGCTCATAACTTTAAACTCACATGGCAAATAGAGGCCTATAAAACAACAAAGATCTTAATCTAAATCTTAATGTAAATGTAATTAAATGTATACATAAAAAGCAGTTATATACTTTATACAAGGAACACACTATGGATATTAGAATGCATCTATAGATTCCAAAGCCTTGATTTTCCCTAAAAAAGTTCCTCACCAGTTTATTTCGGAGAGACATGCTTTAAATCCAGCCTGCACATTTTCCACTTTAGGAACAACGCAAACTTCAATAAGCATAAATGTATAGAACACACACTGACCAGACTAACACAGGCATCCATCATCTAATCGCATGTTTATTCTTTAGGGTAACCTCGTGCAAAACTATTGACCTGGTCACGAAAGGCAATATGTGCAGAAATCATAGCCTACATGTATATTTAAAATTCTTGGCAGAGCAAGTAAAAACACATTTCACTTGTATGAATTTTAAAATGTCTCTCTCTCTTATGTCACAGATAGGATGCATCAAGCTGAGCTATTTTTCTTTATCCTGCCGTTTTCTACAAATATTTAATGTTGTTTTTCTCTCTGAACTATCTTCTCATAAAACTGTGCTTGTGAGTGGAAATTAATGTTTAGTATGAAGGCATTGTTACTGCAGTACTATTAGCTACGTGTTTTTTCTTAAACACTGTCTGAACACTGTATTACACACACACACAATTGCTGTATATAAGTGTTTCCTAGCATTGTCTATTGAATTGAATGTGCATTTATCAAATAACTGTAATATGAGCTTTAAAACCGGCAAAATAACCCATCCAAAAATAAACCAGTAAAAATTAATATATATATAATAATTTATCAGATAAAATTCTTATCATCAAAATTAAACTAGTAAATACACAGGGTGGGTTCATTTAAGGAACAATAATATAAAATTTATGAAAAATATACCAATAACTTTTTTATTATAAATATTTATTATAAACAAGATTATGTAATCTATGACTTGCATGTTTTTCATAAGCTGTAAATGAAAATGTTTTTCTCACTTTTTAGGGTCAATATCCAGTTTGTTACACATTCAAACTTCATGTAATGTTTAGCCATGTGTCACGTGTGTGAATGAAGCCGCATTTTCCCTCCAAGAACTGTAACCACATAGAAAAGAAATGAAGAATTCACTCAGTTTCACTTTGAGGGATGGAGAACTGAAAGCATTCACCATATTCCAGCTAACACAAAACGTACCAGCAAATCATTTTAACTCTCACGTATCACCTCAGGCCAAGTATTTCTTTACCTTCCAAAAAAAACCATACCATTTTAAAATATCTCATCCCATTTTTATTGGTATCTTATTGATCTATATTTAAATGCAATAACATAGATGTTTAGTTAGATGCAGATGTTTTAAACACATTTACACGTTTTTTAAAGTAAGCAAAAGTACAATGGCAATAAGCAAAAGTACTGAATAGTTATGGTGAAACGGTTTATCAGTATAAACAAAGTTACATGTGAGACACACACACCTGACTCACACACCGGGCCTGTTACAGCAACACAAACACACAACTTTGAAGTCAGCTTTTTTTTTCCAACTTATTACATACTGCACACAAACACAAGCACAACAAATAAATAAAGTGTCTACTTCACGCTGCACAATTCAATGATATATCTGTATATTTTGTACATTAGGGGGGAAAAAATTGCATGGTTTTCTCTCAGGGATAAATCAAGAGATACCCTAAAATCCAGCCGACACATTTATTGCATCATTTTACAAACTTTTCAAATCATTAATTCAGTTTTTCTCACCTCACACCTGTTATTCCTGATCTGACGCTCTGAATGTATCTTTCCAGAAACCAGACATCGAGCCGTGACTCTCCAACTTACCGATTCATTCATGAAATAACAGGACACAACCACTGCACCAACATCATTCAAACAAGCTGATGAGCACCCAAACAAACTGAATTCATTATTAATGGCTCGATTCACACTTCAGTAATAAGACCACACACCTATTAAATGAGAGGGTATACCAGGAGCAAAGCAGGACAATAAACACACTCCACAAGTTGAGGGTAGTAAACGGGGTAAACATTAACATTTGTGTCATAAAGTAAAAGACACTGTAACACATTACAGGCCAGCAAGAGGAAGACCCACATGCCTTTCTATGGGTTACCAGTAAAAGTTTAATATTTATTGCTTTAGAAACTTTACCACCATATGAATATTCCAGAAATAACAACATTTTATTTCTGTTAGATGAGAAGATGTTTGGATAATTGTAGTATAAATGTCAGTGTTCTCTGTGGATTATTTATGTGCAGGGAGTAAAAACTAGAAGATGTAAACATATAAGATGACTCAATGTACAATTTGGGATTTTCTGCCAAAAGTCTGAGAGCTGGAAGATCATGGAGGACAGAGAAAAAACTACTTTACTAGCATCAGTGACAGAGAAAAATGACTTAAAACAGCAGTGAAACAAAATTAATCTTTGGTGCCTATGAGAAAATGAGGAGTGAGTAAAGAAGGCTTTGAAGGTTTCTTAGAAACACACTTTCTCTTAACTTTATACATTTCCTTTTTTACAACGTATCAAATGTCTTTCTAAGCATTCAAAGACGTTGGTTTCACTACTTTATCTTCCTATCTACTCATATTTACATGTACACACAGGTTTACGTGAGCGCATACACACACGGTATCCTCCTACACACACACAGATCTCTGATCCATCACACACATACACACACACACAGATCTCTGATCCATCACACACACACACACACACACACACAGATCTCTGATCCATCACACATCACGTCACAATGTGCAGAAAATCTACAAAGTTTTACCTGGTTTCACGCATACACACACATTTACTTATCTATCTAAATGGGGACATTCCACAGACTTCTGTTAGTTATTTTATATCTTACTATAAAAAAACGTTGTTTACTATATTACTATATTTTTGTAGTGTTTTTACAAATTAGGACGTCCCCAAAAGGAGGTTTTGCTCAGATTTGTCAGGTTTTGCTGATTTAGGGATACAAACTTGTCCTCAATATATGGTTAAGCAAACAGACACATTTTCTTAGCCACAGACTAACAGAAAACTTTTAGTTTTTTAGAATTACCTGTTTACTTTATTTATAGTGTTTGCACAAATGAGAGTATTGCAATTGTCCCCAAAAGACAATATTGTCGGATTTAGCTTACTTCTGAGTACACATATGTCCCCAAAGGATAGTTAAGTAGGTACACAGTTACACACAAATAGATTTAAGTTGCATCATATCTACATGTGTACTTGGTAAAACCACAACAGGACATCGTGAGATAAACAGTAATAACACAAGTCTAAAAATCACAACCAGTTCTTTGAACACATCTCCGTTTCTCTGTAAAAACAAGGAAAACAAGCCCATAAATAACACAAATCTGCTGATATTCCCATTACTTAATTTTGGGTCAAAACATCATGTGGACAAAAAGTGAGGAAAACAACGGTTTTTTTCTTTCATTGGAAACAGATTTGTAAGAAATTCCCTATATCATCAGCATTTTCTAAAAGCAGGAGCACAACAAGTTGTTGGTGATGGGCTGATGTAATCTCAGTGTTTTTGCAGTGGTGGCCGGGCTGATTGTCTGACTGCACTGTCAGATATGGCTGCCCCTGAAGACAGGTGTTCATGAGCCAAAAACAGCAGCACTGAACCCCACCTATAGCATCCTATTACCCCAGTGAAACACTGCTGCCCAATACCACAGCACAGGTGTTTAACAGAGCACATTACATTACAGTCATGTGTTTAACATTTGATATGGGATGTGTTTCTTTAACAAAACCTACAGCAGATGGTATTAATACAGTCCACTGAAGCACAATAGTCCGGTCTATTACTGTATATTACAGTCCTACTTCCTGTATAAAGTCCAGACTTATACTTAAGACAATTAGACATCTCACAGTATATATAAAAATGTTGCACTATAGTATTAATGTACCAGAAGCACTGCAGGTTTGCAGGTGAGGTATCTGAAGAATTGGGTTTTATTTACATGTGTGAATTCTACTGAAACAGCTAAATATATCTAAACATAAAATCAAGTGGCATCAGCAAATATAATGCTGGATTTTATTAAGTCTAATTTCCATTTTATTCCCTTTTTAAACTAATTGCATTTATTCAACTGGTCCCATGTTGATTTTTGTGGGTGTATGAAGTCAGTTCTCCTCAAATTCACAAAAAGTGTCAAAAGTGTGTCTTAGGAGAGTAACCACAGGTATAGTTCATCACATTTAATGTTCTACTAACAACCAGGAAGCATCTTAATACTTTCTTCACTTAATTTTAAACAGTTTATTCACTGTAACTCTCTATGCGCCATAATTTAGAATCTATTGTTATATCAATTAAAACCTAATAAAATGTTGTGACATTATTTTAGTTGTAAAGACCGTTTGTGTGTGTATTTTTTTCAAAATGCTGGTTTGACGTACGTAAATGTGGCTAAAGTGGCCTAATACTTCACCATAGAGCACTATAGATGTTCTACACAGGAAGTATCTACTTCAAATTATAATTAAGAACAAAGATTGTGTGCCTGGCTGAATTCTGTCTTCATCTCCTGCTATCTTTGTTTCCGTATGGCTTACTCTCTCTCTCCCTCTTTCTCACACACACCCACTCACAATATTCCAACCAGTCATCGTTCCCATTATGGGATCTTTATGTGAAGTGGTGGTACATATGAAACACTCTGGGTAGGCGTCATATCTTCAGATTAGAAGGGCCACATGCCACAGAGCAATGACAGAGACCACGTCACATCTCCAGCCATTAGCTGACAGAGCCAAATCACCATCCTGCACCTTCAACAAAAGCCAACTCAGAATTCCATCCCTAAACAAACCTGCAAACAAACTGGAACATACAATCAGACCGAAAACAAAATTAAGACCAAAAAAATACACATTTTTCTCTATGATTTGAGTGTCACACCACATATTCGGCCTTTAAGGTGTTTCATGTGGCCCCTAAAGCGTACATAGTCCCTAAATTTATTCAAATTTCTCTTTTTACATTTTAGTCAAATCTTTAACGTTAAACTAAATATTCTTAAAGGAATGTTAAACAGTGGCCTCATACACACAAGCCACATTGCTTATAACAAGCCCAAAACCCACACAAAAACATGCAGTTGTAGCCTAGGTGACGACGACAAACAATCCTACGTTCTTTTATACATTTACATTTTATCTTTCATCTGTCAAAGAAGTTTAAATAAAGTTACAGTATCTGCGGTTATGAGAAAAATATGTTGCAACGGTTCAATTGGACACTGATGGAGGAAACCACCTAAATAGGGCCCCTGATAATTTGAATTTGAGACCCCTGTACAAAAGAGAAAAGGAACTAGTGACAGTCTGATTCAGTCCAAGACATCACCAATATGAGTCACTATACGGTATGGGCCAACAAGTGCTATCTATGTAGGCCATTTACATATGCAAACAAGATTTTACAAGAAGTAACAGACCCCATGATCTAAAGTTGGCCTGTACTTCTCCTATGGCACTATTTTAAGCATACCACCATACTAATTTCCACAGTCAAACTGTCAGTTTGATAATTTTGGGAACTGTAGGTGGACTGTATCTCACACACCATGTAAAGGGTTTTCCCAGTCTGAGAGCAGAAAACGGAACAAAGACGTTCAAAGACACATTTGTCTGTAACTTTCTCTCCTAATGTTCATTTAACTCTTTCATTTTCCGCTATATGTCCACCCACCTTCTCTGACACACACACACAGACAAACACACACACAGACAAACACACACACAGACAAACACACACACAGACAAACACACACACAGTGTCACAGCCGCCATTTTGCCTTTCCACTTGCTTGTGGGCCCCCAGATATAAGTCAATGTCTTGAATTACTCACCCAATAAGGGGCCACCATCTGCTTCACCATGTTCAAACTGAAGGTATGATCACAAAGACTTTCTGTATGAAAGAGAGAGACACAGAGTCACTCCATCAAGTTATCCATCTAACCATGTGTTCAATGGGGAGCGGTACAGGGTGATACACTCATAACCACATCAGCTAACCTCCCTACGGGCCTCCAACACTCCAATGAGCAGGCAGTGGTCAGCAAAGAGAAGGTTTCTTTTGATCAGAGGTTAAAACGCGCTGACAGACACCGGAGAGGCGATATACAGATGGCGTGAGTCTAACAGGGCCCAGGGCTACAGCTAATACACTTGGGGGGGGGAGTTGTGAAAAAAGACAAAAACATTTTTGAAAATCAGACTGGATGTAAACCAGGATCAAAGATGGCTCCTGTCCAGTCTAGATCTTGCTGAGTCATAATTCCCCATCAGCAATGATAAAAGACAGGATGGGTGGCATGGGTGTGGGGGGTTGTTTTTCTTGTTGGCGGGTGCAACTCAATCAGTCTGAACTTACTCATTGTTTGTCTGCACTAGTTTTTTCTTCAGCCATCATGGCTGAGTCGCATAAACACTTTTTGTAATGTCTGGGTCTCTGTGTGACACATCTGAACCTTAAAGTGTGTAGTTTTAGTGCTGGGTCATCATTGGTGCAGATAAATTACATTTGTTACATTATTGTTTTGAGAAATCATTCACATGAGTTTTTTTCTCTTTATAAAGACAGGAGACTTTTGTAACAGACTTTTTACATTACATTATTATCATCATTACAAAAAAAACTAAAGCATAGTACATATGACATAGTAATGCAAAAAATTCTAATGAATGTTTTTGATGAAATGCAGCATTACTGATTAAATATTTTCATAGAGCCGTCACATATATTACATGTACTTACTATAATACAGTAAACAGTTAATTATGCATAATTACACGGAATTAATTCTAACTCAAACTCTAATCCTAACACTCACACAAGGACGTTGTTAATGAATATTAATACTTAAATGTACAATTACTGTACATAAGTATTACAATTACAATTGTAATACCACAATTACTGTAACAAGAACACTGTAAAATACAATTTGCAGGACATATGACAGTGTGTGGGGCTTTATTTATTATGATAATAAAGTATTTAATAAAAAAAGTCTCTATTACAGCTCAGTGAATAAAGTCTAAAATTTGTTGTCTTTCACAAGGGCCTTGAGCAAATTAGTCTGTTTTAATTTGTTTTTTATTATTTTTTATTTAAAAACATTACATTTTATACAGAAGCAGCAACTGACTTCAGTGTATGAATCAGTGTACATATGCCAGCAATAATACCCACAATTCCTTTTTCTTATATCCAGTCATAATACAGACTAAAAACAGCATAATGTAAACTATGTTAATGCTGGTAGGAATATCAGAACTCGATTACAGTAAAAGCTTGTTAGAATACAAGAGGGTTAATCGCGGTGAAATAAAAGACAACATTCGAGACGAGTGTGTCACTTTATATACAAAACATATTGTGTGTCAGAACACACCTGATCTACAGGTGAGGTATGAAAAGACCATTCAGATATATTAGATGGATGACTAACACTGCTTCTCCTGCAACCTTCACACAAACACCTACACATACACACTTTCTCTCATTTCCTCACACACACACACACACACACACACACACACACACACACACACACATTCATATTTTTGTTAAAAAATATTATTGTACAGTACAGCAATAAACATTATCTCCTCCGGTAAGCATTCAGTTGTAATGAAAAAGACATTGACTTTTTGTGAAGCTTGTGTATGAGAGAGTGTTTATTTAAACTTTTTCTCATCTTTACTTTGAGTATATTGAGCTGTTAAACGATGTGGCTATGAGTAAATGCCATTCTACTTACTTGAAGAAAGATTTTTTTCTCCTCACTTTAACATGATAAATGTAAAAGAAATCCCATTTATATCTTCAGTTCAGATGGTTAATAACCCAAAAAAATGTGGAAATATATTTTTTTAACACACTGGTGCAACCGGTAAAACAAAATGTAGCTGAATTAAATTAAAATTTAGCCTGACATTCCATCCAAAATGACTTCAAGGGTGTTTCAGTGTGTCTGGATCACTTCCACCATAATTTAATTATCTGAAGGTAAAATTTATGTCAGGGCGTCTCAACTGAAAGACTACCACAGCTGCAACTTTCACAAAATGGAGGCGGATAAAACACAAAATGGCCGCCTCTGATTTTATTTTACAGTCAGAGTTGATCTGAGTGCTGTTTCTGGCACTCCAAGCATTATTGGCATATACACACATGAGATTTTGTAGTTTTTTAATAGAAAAAGATACGTATACCTCATATTTATGGGTATATATGAATGCAAATATCTATGCATACATATTTAGATACAATTATAGACTATATATACTGTAGGGATATATATTAAACATATATATATATTATATATAAAACCCATATGTTTGCACATTTGCAACATTTATACACTGTTTATTTCACTTATTTTCTTATTTGTATTTAAGTTAAGTAATAAGGACTGCTGTTTTTTATTTTCTTTTTAATGTCTGTTCTATATAAGCAACTGCCAAATCAACCAATCAACTTGCTAAATCATATATATATTTATATGAGAGAAAGTGAGAGAGAGAGAGAGAGAGAGAGAGAGAGAGAGAGCAAGGCTGTAAATATGCATCCCTACAGTCTATATGAATAAAATAATAATTTGTTTATATCAGTGCATCTCTTAGCATCTTTGCTGTACATTTCAGCAATATGTATATCTACAAAATATATACTGATAGCAATATGTTATATAACAGTTTTTGCTCACCTCAATGGTTGTCTTTACCACAGTATTCTGAAAATAAAGTCCAGAAATGGTTTGAAAAATGTCCAGAGATGATTCCTGACAGATCGAACAACAAATCTGAACTCTGAAATACACAGAAAATCATAAGAGTCAATTATTACAAAAACATTTCATTCTGAAATAAGACATTTAATTAAATAATCCTTTTATTTAATTAAATGTAATGTAATGCTTTTTAATATGTGGGATATTTTTAATTATATGCAACAGTATTAATAATCAGATTTCACTGAAGAGGCAGACAAACACAAAAGGTAGAACTGGAATCCTTAAGTCTGATATCACGACAAAATGGTGATTAATTTTAGTAGTGAATGTTCTAAATAAAACTATGTATGACAAATAGTGACATATTATTGTTATTACTAATAAGCTGTGACACGCTGTGCTGTTCTTCTCAACAC
>JAZGTK010007384.1:0-19460 GCA_036877625.1 Ambastaia sidthimunki | reverse complement strand
ACCTTCTAGTTAAAGTGTTTTCCAGTCAGTTATATGACAAAAGACCAACAACCTCAGAATAATTCACATGATTTACCTTCTAGTTAAAGTGTTTTCCAGTCAGGTATATGACAAAAGACCAACAACCTCAGAATAATTTACATGATTTACCTTCTAGTTAAAGTATTGTGGTTAATATTTATTCCTCTGTAATCTTAAATCTTGTCCAATAAATATTTTTGTTTATGTACATTAAAAAAACTGCTATATAAAGTTTTTAAGGAAAATGTATTGTCCAAGATAATATATAAACACACCAAATAATCCTACAGGTGCCATTTGGCCAATGTAACAAAAAAGTGTAAAATGTTTCTGTACATGAAAAGTGTGTGAAAAGTTCCCTCACACAGCTTCCTCAGAAAATATTATAACTTATATTAATAAATATTTAAATAATGTTAACTGGGTTGTTAAAAAGTGCCCACCCCTGTTTAAAAATGCCCATTGATTGGGAATAGCCCATTTTTGTGCCTCTCATTAAAAATACAGGAAACATTAGACCGCCCAACGTTTGGGATACTTCTTTTTAACATACATACCCTAGTTTTGGACCTCTAGGACAAGTGGCTTTAGAGAATGGATGGATGATTTGGGACACATTCTAAACACTCTTAGGGGCAGATAGTACCGCAAAGCATGTAATTGTTTTATGAGGTTAAGATTAGATTGAACAATAGAAAAAACAAACACGATTTGGACATTTTATGGGCCTTTTAATTTATTAAGGACAAGTGAAATGTCTGTGTTAGCACAAGTTAACACAATGTTCCTATGGCTCAATTGGTAGAACATTGCATTAGCAGCTTAAGGTTATGGGTCCACATGTATGCATAACTTGTATACTTTGAATGCACTGTAAGTTGCATTGGATACAAGCATCTGTCAAAGGAATTAATGTAAATGTCCTAATATTTCACTGTTAGTGACGACATTTGGCCTTTACAAATATATCTAAACCTGTTCTCACTCACACACACACACACACTGGGTTTTCATGTGCTATGGGGACACCCCATAAACTTAATGGTTTTAATACTGTACAAACTGTATATTCTTTCCCCTACGCTAACTCTACCCTAAACCTACCCATTACAGAAAACTTTTTTATAAACTATTTTATATTTACTAATTCTGTGAGGGTTAGGTTTAGGTTACAGCAGATCATTCTTAATGATATATAAGCTTGTTTCCTCATGGGAACTGCTATTACTATACTAGCTTTGTAGACTCGGCTTGTTGGTTCTTAGGGAAAAATATCAGGACACACAGGAAGTGTCCCCATAAGCCATGTTTACATTGCTATACACGTCACCCACGTACACACCCACACACACAACTTTAAACAAACCTTTTTATTATGGATAACTGATTTATTAAAGATATTTGATGTAATATGTGTACATAGTGTAACATAAAAAGTGACAAACATTTGTATGCATATTTACATTGTATATTTATGAAAGCAACAACCTACATCTGTTACTGAACTATAAATATTACATCATATATTTAGTCTTTTTAAACCATGATAGAAATACTATAATACAGACTGTGAATGTAAAGCAGAAGAAAAGTTATGAGGGATGTGAGGCACTTCATCAGGGTCAGAGGAGCTGACAGACTCAGAATATCACTGATACTGCAACTATCAAGAACACCACATCACTGCTGAACACTGAACCAGCATCACCACAAACTCAGAATCTAGAAACAGTCAAGAATGTACATTATATTATTCCAGAGTTAGATTCCCACTGAAAAAAGATGATACAAATAAAAACAGTAGCAGCATGTGATTAAACCGGTGACACGCAGATGTCAACGAAAACAAAGCTGTCGCATATTCTACACGAGGCCAAACAAACACCAAAGAAACCTGTCGCCTCACGAAACACAGAATGGAGTAAATATCCACTGAGAGAAAAGCAACACAAAACATGAACACAGATTTTTAAAATGAAAACGTGTCATCCATCCATGAGAATATCAACTCTTAACAGTCATTCATAGCTGAATTATATTCTTGCAATGCAAAATTAGTGATTGTTTCTAGCAGCGTCATAAGACAAGCTCCACCTTCCCTCCACTTACATAAATTTCCTTTAATCGGTCAACAATACAAAACTAGAGAGAATCTCTATGAAACGCTCAATCGTCATTTCCACTATTTTCAATGTGAAATAATATTAATAGGTGACATATGCACATAATTCTCTCAAATCAGACACAATATACACCACAGCAGTGACAAACACAAAAAAATCACTGCTTAAGTCTAGTGCCACGCATTTACATTGAGTCTTTTCACCTGTGTTTCTGTAGAGGTTGTCATGTTCACAGAAATAGTTGCATAGAAAGTCAAATGTGCTGATGTGTGTGACATCAATCTTCAGCGTTATACTGAAACCAACACAAATAAACTAACACTAACATAACACACACGTTGCAAAGAAATGTGTGCCTATTATTTCATTACACAGGAATCTGTAAATGTCAGATACTGTAGAAACACACCACGGTTGTTAAAATGTCACATTTTTAGTGAAGGTTAGGGTTCAATAAGGTAAAATAAAGGTTTATATTACACTAGCTCAGTATGTCTATACACTATGTCTATTCAGTATGTCTAGTGACTGTGTTCAGGGTTCACGACTGTCGCAGATTAATGTTTACAGAAGCTTGACAGAAGCAGCACATGCAAACCACTGAAGAGTCTCAGAATGCAAAATATTCCATTCATTCAGACACTGAAGATGAACCCAGCAGAAGAACCATGAACTCATCTGTATTCCTGTAAATATATCCAACTGCTGTCTTGAAATACAGTTACTGCTGTGTCCAACAGCACAGTGATGTACTGATGTATTTTGTCAGTGACTGTAGCCTTTCCAGTTATTATGTGATGAACTTTTTCAAGGGGAAAAATATTTAGTGCATTTTTCTGTCTAATAATTGCAGTTGGCATCAAACCAAAAAAGCCACATTAATCACTGCAAATACACAACAAAGCAAAAACCTAAAATCCCTTTTAGCATATAATATATCATTTTTATGCACTTGTTATTCATTTGATAAAATGAGTTGATCTCTGTACAATGTTTCTTCACTTAGTTCCACACTGTGGTGGCTTTTGTCTCTTTTATTTTGTGTTAGTGAAACAGAGCTCATCTGTTTCCTCCTCATGTTAAGAGCTCTTGTGACGCAGCCTGATCACGTACATCAGCCACGGCCAGGAGCGCTTCACCCTTCTCAGGTGAATGAAAAACACCAGCTGCTTCTGTCGGCGTGGGATGTGCTCACCCCGCAGCCTTGTGTTTGCCTCCGCAGCAGCGACACGCCTCTCCGCAGCGGTGGCAGGCGCGCAGGGGCGGGTAACAGCACATGCAGGGCGCCAGGAGAGACAGACCCAGCAGGGCCAGCCAGCGCACGCAGAACTGCTCCTCACTGGTGTCGCAGGAACATGGGCCCGAAAAATCTCCCTCTGCGTCCGACATGCAGTGGTACAGCATGCTCTCGGCACACAGCATGCAGCTTACCTTGTAGATACACTGCTTGATGGGGTCAGGGGCATCCTGGCACTCACCCCGCCGATTGTCCTCATGGTTGAACATCTCGCGGCAATAAATGCAGCGAGAGCGTTCCCCTTCCTCCCGGCGCCTGCGAGATGTCTTCAGAAGAGGGGGGGGCTGCTGAGTCTTAACAGAGTCTTTGCTCCCGAGACACTCTGGGCCCTCAGGATACAAATACTCGCACTTCTTCCCATCCAGCTTGGAGAAGGGAGGGGGGAAGTCGAGGTCATCGCACTCTGTATTTCGCTTCCAGAGGATGGGGTGCCGGTAGTCCTCATAGCCTCGAATGAGAATGTCTTTGCGGGGATTGATGCGAACAATCTCCTCCTCATCCATGACAAAGCTGACGTGACGTGTGGAGTTGAAGGATGCCTGTCAACATGGACAGAAGTGAAATGTCCTGCAGAAATGTCTTGATACCAGAGATTCTGCCAAAGCCACATCAACACTCACTAATACTCCATTAACAATATCAAGCAGCAAAAATGCAGACCACAGGTTTACTTATTTTAACTCAGGTAGGTGTTTTAAACTGGTAAACTGGTGTTAAAAGGTGATGTTGTGATAGACGTACCTGTGGGGGCAGGAAATGATGGCTGGAAGTGAGACCCTCATCGAAGGGCGGAGCTCGAACATAATTGCTACGGAAATGTTCAGACAACATGATTCCTCGAGGAGAGATCTCTCTCACTGGTGTACAGACAGATTCCTGTTTCATCTATCAAAGAAAAAAAGCAGAGCAAACATATGATTCAGCATATGAACTTTAAACAGGTCTCAGAAACATTGCCAGTACAGCAGGATCTGTGACTGAGACAAGACTTGGGATTGAGACAGGATTTTTGATTGTAACAGGACTCGTGAATGAGACAAGACAAATGACTGAGATGGGACTTGTAACAGAGACAGGACTTGTGACTGAGACAGGACTCCGAATTTAGACAAGACTCATGTGTCAGACAGGACTCGTGACTGGGATGGGACTAATGATCGAGACAGGACTCATGACAAGAGCTTGTAAGAGCTTAATAATAAGAACCACAGAAAGGTTTAGAGGACATGATTCTTTAAGGGGAGAAAATATCTCTTACTGGTGTATAGACAGACTCCTGCTGCATTTATTACAGCAAGAAAAAATCTGAGCAAACTACTAATTTAGCATATGAACTCTGAACAGGTCTAAGAAACATCAACATTATAGCAGGTCTCATGACTAAGATGAGACTCGTGACTGAGACAAGACTCGTGTCTAAAACAAGACTTGTGACTGAGACAAGACTCGTGTCTAAAACAAGACTTGTGACTGAGACAAGACTTTTGTCTAAAACAAGACTCGTGACTGAGACAAGACTCGTGGTTGAGATGTAATTGGTGACTGAGACATAACTAATGACTGAGACAAGACTCATGACTGAGACAAGACTCTTGACTGAGACAAGACTCTTGACTGAGACAAGACTCTTGACTGAGAAAAGACTCTTGACTGAGAAAAGACTCTTGACTGAGAAAAGACTCTTGACTGAGAAAAGACTCTTGACTGAGAAAAGACTCGTGATTGAGACGGGACTCGTGACTGAGACAAGATTCTTGACTGAGAAAAGACTTGTGATTAGACGGGACTCGTGACTGAGGCAAGATTCTTGACTGAGAAAAGACTTGTGATTGAGCCAGGACTCGTGACTGAGACAAGACTCATGATTGAGATGGGACTGATGACTGAGACAATACTCGTGACTGAGATGGGACCCAGGATTTAGACAAGACCCGGGATTTTAGATGTCAAGAGTCAAGACTCAGGACTCGTGACTGAGACAGGAGTAATGATTGATATGAGAATCATGATGAACTTTTATAAATCTTGGGACTATGTTCAGTAGGAATACAGCCTTCGTTCTGCCTGTACATCCCAATATTAAGGGACAATATTATTAGACAAAAAAGAGTAACTAAAAAAAAAGTCACATGTTTTGTCAGGTATGGTAACTCATTCCCAAAATGTGGCCTCTGGATTTAACCCATCACTGGTGAGGAGTGAACACACCCTGCAAGTCATGAACACACACAACCATGGCAGTGGGCAGCACCTGGGGAACAATCAGGGGTTGGGTGCCATGTTCAAGGACATGTTAGTTGATACCTGCTTGAACCAGCAACCTTTTGATTACAAGCCTGACTCACTAACTAGTAAGCCACACCTGCCCCTAAAAGGTGGGTCATGCGGGATAGAGAGACAGACAGACAGACATTGAGAGGCAGACAGGCAGTACACTGACAGCTTCTGTCTGTTGATGAAGCAGCAGACGTGCATCTGACGCATTTCTGCACATACCAGCAGTGCAGATGTGCAGACACAGAGACTGATTAGGGTGGGGTCCAGAACCCAACAGTGACATTATTTTACAAACAAAAAAAAAATCTTTGTCAATGGAGAAACAAACAGAACTGACAGTTTGTTAGCACATTGTCGTTCTTAAAAACCAATATGACCATCACGATGCTGAGGAGATTTTAAACACCTCACACTAGAGTACGCTGCTGCCCTGTGAGAAGTGTCTGATAACTGTGGCTCTAAATCACCATGGCGACACATTCTCTACATCTTTTCTGCTGCCCAGCAACAGGCGTGTGATTGGGTCTGCCTCAGATCATGATTAAGCTCCAGTGGAAGAAATTCACATTTTTAGACCCTTAATATATGAATGAAAGAACCTGTAGCGGAAGACACAGTGGAGAAGACACCACACTTCCTGTCCTTGATTCAGGAGGATATTACAAACATCAGGGATAAGGATGGACATTCATGAAAATTTGTATATTAATAGGAATTCTGGTTGATTTACACACACGCACGCACGCACGCACACACACACAGATGTTAGGTTTCTATGCTTTGTGGGGACTTTCCATAAACATAATGACTTTTATACTTTATAAAGGGTATATTCTATCCCCTCATCCTACCTATAAACCTAACCCCCATAAAAACCCATTTGGATTCTTATATTTTCCTAAAAGCATATAATATTGAATATTGAACCAACCGCTGGCTGGTCCTCACAATGTAGGAGTGTGTGACTTTTACCATCCTTGTGGGAACATTTGGTCCTCACAATGGTAGATAAACAAGAACACACGAACACACTGTGGGGTGACTCACCTGTGCTGAAGGATCTTCAGGTACATCTGGATCACTAGACTGCAGGTGCCCTGCAGGTGACATCACACACACAGATGTCATCACATTATACACTCAATCACATCATTCTAAAGAGATTTTATTTCATTAAAGCAGTAAGCTCCCAACACCAATGTTTAATAAAGTGTTGTATTAATACTAAAAATCTAAATAAACAATTCTAGTAAAATACAGCAGGGCAAATAACATCTGTAATATTTCACAATATATTACTCCAGAAAATAACCAAGTGCAAGTGACAAACAATGCTGTCAGAACTAGTCACTGCGCTTTTCTGAGTCTGTCTATATTTTAACCAGCTGTTGTTTTATAATGGATGTGTCAGTTCCACTTAGCCCAGCTGTTGTAACACATTCACTATAGACATGATCCACAAAGCAGACCAAATACATTTTGTCTAAATTGTAAAGAATGTTTAATGATTTACAACTTTTGTGAAACGTGCATTGAACATCTTTTCTTAAAGGTAGGGTAGTCAATTTCAGAGAGGCTAGCAACAGCAAGCTAGCTTTAAATACATAAGATCCCACCCTTCTCTCCAAAGCCACACCTCCTCCAACACATGAACACATACATAGTTTGATAGGCAAGCAGGACATTGGGACAGAATGCAATGCTCCTTCCACAGAACATAAATATTTACAGTATATCAATAAATTTAGACATCAGAGACATCTTTCCATCAGAGACTTTCAACCAGCATATCAAAACTTGTTTCTGAAAAAAATCACCCATCCTGCTTTTAAAAATATTTCACTGATTTGATTTTGAATGCATTAAATTCAGAGATTTATTGTGTGTTTGTGGATTTTGTTAATTAGTTTGACTGCAGGTCCATCACTGTTTCTTAAAGACAATATTAACATATTTTAGACAACATCTGACAACTGAAACTCTGAATTGTGGTTTATACAGACTGTCAGAAGATAGAAGATGTCAGAAGATGACATACTTGCCAAGTATGGTGACCCCTCTGCATTTAACCCATCCAGTAAGTGCACATACACTGAAGTAGTGAGTTTGCAGTGAACACACACACTGCAAATCATGAACACACACCTGGAGCAGTGGACAGCACTGAGAACCAAACTGGCAAGCCACAACTGCCCCTGGACAGCTAAGGTTTCAATTGTGCACATCACACCTCCAGCATTTCAGGTTGCTGTGTGCACCATGTGCTCTGTTACCACAGAAACAAAGCTGCAGAGCAAGCAGACACACTGCGGTTTGGAGCGATGCGTGAGGAATAGAGAAGCAGCGCTCAGCATTGCACAACAGACCACTGCTGGAAAATTCCACTCCGAACAAATCATTCAGCAGATGAACACTGCAGAAGATCGCACACCTCCACTGTGAGCAATGATGTTTCCAGGTGTGAGTGTGGGGGATCTATGAGGTCTAGCGTCATCGTTAGTTGAGCTCTTGCTTTGGACCTCAAGTGACTCAGAAAAGTGAAGCACTCCAAAAGGAACCGCGCTGACATCATGCACCGCCGGAAAGAGCTTATGCACAGATTAAAAAAGAAACCAAAAGTAACCAACACTGAACACTTCAGATCGGTCTAATTACCAAACAAGTGTTGCAGAAGTGATGAATATTCATGAAAGCTCTGTAACTCATGTAACCTGCACTACTGGGTTTAACTGACTCTTTTTATTTCTTTTAATTTCCTTTTTTAATTTTTCCTGATAAAGACGAATAAGTCTCAGACTCCGCTAGCAATATATAAAGTTTAGATTCATGGAAATCTGACAAATATTAAATAGTATTTATTGCTGTTGGTTCCCCTAACTGTACCATCACACTTTTATCATCACACTTAAAGTGAGAACAAATGGACTAATGGATGTTTCCACACTCCGCACTCCTCAATCTATGTTAAAAGACAACACGGTTTATGTTCTTAAATGTTTTAATTGATTTACAGAATCAGTAAGAGAATGATAAATCACAGACAGATTTATGCAGGTTTTCTTTCAGTCATTTACTGCTACAGTCATTGTATGAGAAATAACATTCTGGTTAAGTATAAAAAAATAGAAGAAAAAACAGCTGTAGTTCAGCTGATTTTTCTGAAGTTTACAGCCTGGCTGCATTCTGTGTGTTAAATGTGTAATGTAATCCATCCTTAACATAGCCATTCCTTTAAGCTTGTGTTGGATCTCCACCTGTACAGTGGTAAAAAAAAAAACCTTTATCTTCTACAAGCAGACGTTCAGTTAACCTGAAGTTTTCCACCATTTGCAGAATTTAAAAACTTTAATGGATAATTAAAAATAGTAAAATAGCTAATCTTTAAAGGTATTTTTGTTACTGTGATACATAAAGTCAGCTTTTTTTCCTTTAGGAGTTGAGGAGTTTTTCCTCCTAACCAAACCAACTCAGAGAGTTTATTCATTCCAGTGATCTTATCAACATCACCCATCTCAAGAAGGTTATCAACTCAAACATCTCTAGAGAGCCATCAATCCCAACCATCTCAATAAGTTTAACAACCCCAACCATGTCCCTGAAATATTGCATGTGGCATATTGAGCCATTTTGCCAATTCAAAAACCTATACCAGATGTAACTTTTCGCTACTTCTGCACAGGAAAAGCACAGAAAATGAGGCAGGAGGGCAGGAGTACGTGCTAGGCTAAAAACAAACCCTAGCTGACCAGATCTCCTGTCCATTTCACTTTCCAACCTTTGCTCCCTGGACAATAAACTGGACTACATTTGACTCCAGCGGACTTCATGACAAAATCAGAGAATGCTGGTAAGGCTCACAGTGGTGGCTTGTGTGTTTACATCATAACGGAATTGTGACAGTGATGCCTTCCTTCCAGATGTGCTGAATCTTCTACAGATTGTTTTGCACTTGTCTCTACTGTATGCACATGTCTGCCCTTTGTGACATTCTTGTAATGTTTGCACAGTTTTTTGTGAACTGTCTTCACAAAGCACAAGTGATTTGGTTGAATGACAATAATAAACTTCTGACTCTGATAAAAACTTCTGTCTCTTCTCAATTTTGCATCTTTAATGTCTTGTTGCATGATGTTTACCAAGTTTGGTGACAATCACATGAAATCCCTAGAAAGGATATTTAAAGGTTCACGACATGCACTTTTTTTTTTAGAAAATCCCGACTTCCTGTTGGGCGGAGCTAATGGATGACAGCACTAAGTTGTTAACTAAGTTGTTTGGGTCAACAAGACATACACATACCAAATTGCATATGTGTGCATGCATGTATGTATGATATATGCACCATCTTTTTGTGCCCTGTACTAACGGTGCAACCGAACCCCTTTGCCCCATCCATGTGCCAAATAATATTTGGCAAATTTGGTGACAATCCTATATATCCCCTAGGGGAGGTTAATTAAAAAAGTCTGACCCTGGAATTGACAAAAAATCCACATACAATCCAAAATGGCCAATTCCTTGTTGGGTGGAACTTTTAAATGTAATTTTCAGTTGTAAATTGTCTAGCTTAATGAGAACGATACATGTACCAAGTTTGGTGACCATGTGTAAAACTAACCATGTCACTTTAATCAAAGCGATTTAAGCCCATGTCTAAGCTTGTGGGTGTGCGCCAAATTTCATGCCCTTTAAAGTATGTTAAGTGACTCAGATACATCTGAATATGGTTTTAAAGTTTGATGCATTACCATGGCAACAATATTTAAAACAAACCAAGTCTATGGTGACTTGTCTTAATGTAAGTTGACAATTTTAAAGTTTGTTTTGGAAATTGACGCATTTCCTGTTGCCATTTGGTGGCGCTATGACCGTGACATGTCAATGTCATCAGCCCACCACACCAACCAAGTCTGACCAAGTCTATGGTGACTTGTCTTAATGTAAGTTGACAATTTTAAAGTTTGTTTTGGAAATTGACGCATTGACCACACCAACCATTTTGCCAAGTTTGATGTAAGTCATTCAATGCATGCTGTAGATATTAGAGACTTCCTGTTTTCTTTATTTTAACACCTTCCCATGCCAACACAATTCGAGCTATCAAAAATCCCTTTTGCATCTTCTGTCTTGGCATGATGCTCACAGAGCAATTCCAACAGGGTCCTCTCACCTCTGTGCTCTGGCCCTAAGATCCGTCACTGCTGCATCACAGGACAAAACAGGACATCATATAACATTTTCTTTAAAGTGAAATGCTACTCTCATTTCCTTCTCCACACAGCTTGACTAGTCACTTGATAGATCAGTAGCTAAATTGAAAAGACTGCATCCATACATAAAAACCAGCCATTTCAGAAATAAAACATTCATCCATTCTGGCTGATTTACACAGAACAGTTTGTTCGGTACCGTGCAATTCTGAGAAACACCAATGACCAGAAACAAGCTCTTCAACTCCTCAAATAGTTCAGTGCTGCAAACTGATTTTACAGCACTGGAAGTGAAATATTTAGATATTTAGAGTTTATTTTAGACTTTATGTAAATAAGAACGGTTTGCTCCTGCTGGTAGCATATACTGTTGTAGAAATTATCCATAAGAAACCATGTTTAGTTTTTTTTCTGCAAATTCTGACTGGAGTTCAGGAAATGGATTGTGTTATCATGCAAACATGTGCTGGTTGAAGAGGATGGAAGAGACCCACCTTGCTTTATGTCCTCCAAGGCACGCCGGATCCCCCTGTCAAAGGCTCTGGCGTCCGCTGGGCTCTGGAAGGTCAGCCCAAACTTTTTGTTGTCAATCTTCCAGTGGTGGAAGATGGGATTGACTTTGTTATACTCCAGACCTGCCTTAATGTGGCACTCCATCACAATCTGATGATGACATAAAAGTATCAATGACTTTTTCTATTATCATTCACTGCAAATAATAAACATTATGAGTGTCTTACTGTCCTAAGAGGGAAATGCTTTTAAAGATCTGAACTAATAACACTGTGTCTCAAATAAGACTCCTTTAAAGAAATAGATTACACATAATAGATTAAGCACAAATATTTCTACATATTAATAGTATTCTTTCATGAACTATTTTGTGAGAAACTTTAAGAATAGGAGATGTACTCCTACTTATTTAAATCTAGACATGTAGTATAAGTTGTTTGCTTTTAGGGTTTCTCACACACTTAAACAAGCATGTGGTTTTCAATTTCACCCCTCCCTGATGACCTCAGACTGAATCATAAGTGGGCTTCTATTTTAAAAGCGTTCCACTATGGAGGAGCGTCACAAAACTACTTCCTGTGAGCGTGTGCGGTAATGATGTCACGTCTGATGTTGCCGTTACCGATTTATCTTTGAGCCTCTCTCCGTGAATGAGGAAATCTGGCCCGCAGACAGGGTCAGCATCCGGTCGGCTTACTTTGTGGATGGTGACGCAGCTGAGACCCCCGTTGGCCAGAGGCAGCCACCCACCACTAGAGTCGTCCCTTGTCATGACCACAGCTCGCACCCGCGCGTAACTCTCACTACAGAAGCAAGAACAGAGTCGTATCACAAACCCTAAACCTCCTGTGTGAGGATTCAGATGAGAGAGAATCACTCAGAGTGCAAGAGGACCATTAAACCATGATAAAATTCTGCATTGACTATTGACTTTGAAATGAGAAGATCTGGTCTGGAGAGGACTTTCAGGTTTATAATGTTTTGTTTGGATTATCACATCCCAATGCAGCTAGGAATAATAAAGGTCAATATAAGCTATGTAAAACTTTTGTTTTGCCCGCAATAATGAGGGAGAAAGCATCATTATATCCTATATTACATCATATATGTGGATAATTCAGCAAAGATAATGCTTTAATGTTTTTTTGTATTTTGTTTATTTAGCTCTTACTGTTTTCTTGCTGAGGTACAATAAACTAGCTGAATGTCATCAGTAAAAGTTGGCCATTGGTCAGAAGGGGTCTACTACAGTCAAACTTCACTGAAGATTGCCTCCTGCTCAATTATTATGTAGAGGTCTTCAGGACACGACATCCGAAGTTTAGGGCAGATTAAACATTGTATGTTTGATGTTTCATGGCGAAACATCGGAGCTGGTTGGTGAGTCAGTCACTTATTATACATTTTGTATATATGCCTTAATAATATACATAATAGTGTATGAAATAATAGAATTCTTATTTAATTCTTAATTGTACCCTTAATATTTGAAAAAGCAATACAAATACAAATGATGAGTGAGACTGGTGTAATAGTAGTCAGCAAGCACTGCTTTGTTTAGTTTGTACATCCATAGTTCTAGAGGTTTCTCATTTTGAACGATAAATCCAGACTCCTGCCACCTGCTACACTTCCAGTACCATGCAAACAAATGCAGAGAGAACTCAAGAAGTCTTCTTCTCTGTGTGGTGGGTCTGGATTTCTGTGCAGTACAGCAGCAGCTGTTAAAACTAGAGACTTGATTGCCACACAACACTGTTCACTAATACACAGAAATGATTAAAATGTGCGTATGTTAACATAATGCAGCAGGGAAGAATCAATGACAAATCTATAACCTGACTGATCAGTTTAGTAAAACCCTGGGCCAGTGTCAAAATTACTGTCACTGTTCAACACATTTTACAGTATTGATGTAGGATTCATAATCTACTCTTCATGTGTTTATCTGTTTGGGATATGCTGACTACCAAACTGACTTTTTAATGCAATTAACTACACAACAGAAAACAGGCATGTTTTGATTTCTTGAAGTAATAATAGTAAAACTTCCAAAAACAACCAAAGATGACAACTGTCACAAAAATATTCAGGTACACACACAAACACACAATAAATGAAAACAGAAACAATAAATTAACTGCTTCAGTCCTTCCTGTTTTTGGAGGCCTTGTTTTTAGGCTGTTCATCTGTTCCAGGATGCATCCAGGTGTGTTAGTAGCACACAGTAGCACACATCATAAGACATGTGAGAATTTACTACACGCCTCAGAGTACTGGACTCTTCACGGGTCTAACTGAGGGAACAAAGCTCAAGTAACTCTCCGTAAGTTCAATACTATGACAGCATTTACCAACACAATCATGGGACATATTTATACCTGCCTTTCTGTTTTTTTCTATTTCTAAAATACTTTAAGGAAGTGAGTTGAGCATGAGAAAACAGCCTCCAGACAGAAGTTAAATTACACCTGCAGCATTTAACTGTTCAAGAGATCGGACTGTCAGTGAAGAAAACACTCAATCCACCCAAAACACATTCACACGGCAGCAGAATCGGGTCTTACTCCTGCTTGTGTTCAGATACATGTACATTTATTCATTTAGCGTTTTGTCCAAAGCGACTTACAGAGAGAGCATTTAACATTTTCCCCCTAAAACAATTGAAAATATAGTCCACAAAGCTACATTTACAAATGGGAAAGTTCTGACGCTAGGGACAGGATCAACAGTAAAATACTTTTTTTACATGTGAAACGAGATTGAACATGGGAGCATTAGGGATTAGTCAGAGGTCTGTGAAACAGGTGTGTTTTCAGTTGTTCCTTGAAGGTTGTAATGGTTTCGGCAGGTCGAGAGGACATCTCGCTCCACCAGGAAGGAACAGAATAGGTGAATGTCTTAAAGAATGTCTTGCCAGATAGATCTCTAGGTGAAGAGACCTATCTGGTACCTCGTTGTGGGGGAACAATCAGATGCCACTTGTTTATCACTTGTTATCGCAGTAAATAAATTTGGTGTTATGCTTTTTTTGGTGCACATAGAGCCAAATGCCAAACACAGCAATAAAAACCAACATATTCACCTTATGTGGCTTCAGGGAGGAACGCATAGTGGTAACAATGTTTCCAGTGGCATGGTGCGCTCGTTGCACAAACAAGTTCATTACTGTTCATTATTAAACTGCTTTGAAATAATAAATATTGCAAAACCACTTTACAAAAACATACACTATAGAAGACTAGTTAAATTACTAGAACTAAGTGATGTAGTTCCTCCTAAAAATGCTATTGTCTTTCTACAACTCCTACAAGCCCAACCCCCAAAATGTATCAATCCCCCATTTGAGCTTCTGATGGAGGAATTCCTCCGTACACTGAAGTTACTGTCTTCAGGTATTATTATGACGTAAAAGTGAATCCAGTGTTCTTTAGCATTGCTGGGGCCATGCCCCCACAGCAAATAGAACCCAATCCAACCGTGGCTTTAGAACCGTGATATAAACCAAACTGTGGCACTGGTATATTGTTACACCTCTACTTCTAACTGGACCAGCATGAAAACATGAGACTAAATAAATCTCTTATTCAATTCGTCTGAGTGTACTGTATGCATATAGAGTGATACTGTAATGAGCTTTTTATGTACAGTTTTCTTTGGCCTTTCGCAGCTGAACTTTATTTTTATATAGTATGTACATAGTATATAGCATGCTAAAATTATTAATTATACAGACATTCAATCTTGAATTTTTTCAGTACTATACAATACATAGTACATTCACTGAACTGTAGTGTTTATATATTGACTGGCTGTATGATTGACTGGCTGTATGATCTGAAGGCATTGTTCGACTCAGAACCATTTCATCTGTGCTCAAAGGTTTGATTTTGCCATAAGAATTACAGGTTTTGTGAATATAGTTTAAAGGTTCTGTTTAATGCTTAAGATTTTTAGAAGGTAGATGCAGGTTTTGAGAAACGTGTTTTAGCAATTGTGAATAACTCTAACATGGTCAATTGTAGGGTTTGAGCGTGCTCCTTGCAGGTGCACCAACGAGTATATTAGGGCACCTGTAGAGCGTATCATCAGCTTTTTTGTCTTCAGGATCCATTCTGTCTTTTCTGTGGTGTCCATTTGTCACTGCTAATGGATGCCACAGCTGAGGCTCAGTGTAATCTTGTTTTGTGGGGTTCACAAGTAGACTTAGCAGAGGAGCTTGAGACGGGCATGATTCATACATACATTCAGGCATTCAGCAGATGCTTTTATCCAAAGCCATTTACAATGTGAGAAAAACAATGAAGCAATAAATCATAAGGCGGCAATAACATCAGCTATACATAATTACAGTAACCAATATTACAACATTTCAATACTTGATAGAGACGATACCTGTTGGGAGAGAGGAGAAAGGGTTAAAGGTTAGGGATTTTTTTAATTTATACTTGTGTCAGGTATTCATGCAAGAGACAGTTTAGCTGTTTCTTGAATATGGTGAGGGATGCAGCAGACCAAACCAAGTTTGGACCAAAACCAGTGAGGGACTGTGAAGACGAACCTGCAAGAAAGTGATTGTGTGCCCTTTGAAGAGGGTATTACAAGGTGATGTTCGACCGTAGGGATCTGAATGGGGTGTAGATGTGTATGTATTTGTGAAGGTAAGTTGGTGCAGCCAGTAGTAGTTTTGTATAAGGAGTAATGACTTTGATGCATGAGGCAACTGGTAACCTTCCTTCCTTCCTGATCTGCACACAGGGGTGGAGAGATCATGGAAAAGGTCGTATTCTGCTCATTTCTTTATGGGTTTGCGGGCGAATTACATGAATGTAAAGGAAGTGAAAGAGAACAGGTATGTGGATATGCCTCCCTTTGATGAGACACTTTTATTGGGCAAAGCCCCACCTTGGACCACCTCTAGTACAGGCTGTTCCAGGTCTATGTAGACCAGCAAATGGCCATGTTTTTGGTTCAAACTTCCCCTGAGGATTGGTTTGGTGTCTGTTCACAACCATTCTCATTGTATTATTAAAGTTTCCTGGATCTATCTCACAGGTTTTGATCTGGGACTGCAGTTGTTGCAGCTGAGTGGTTGCAGCTAGCATTGTATGGCCTAGAAAGCGGGTCCAAAGAGTTAAGTTACAGTCTAATACAGACCCTCTTGTCCTCTGAAGATCTTCTGGCTGGAAGAGCACCCAGAGGGTAGAGTCTCTTGGAGGGTTCTGCCTTCTTGGCGATTGTTATGGGGTTTCTTTATATGACTGCGGACAGCATTGGTGGGGGGTTTGATACGAGGTCCTTAGCCTTTTAACCTTCTGGCTGGCAAAGGAACCTTTGACTGCTATCTTCCAGGTTGTGTTGGAGTGGCCCCCTCACTAAAAAGGGGGTCCCCCATGAGACCTTCACCTTCCTGAGGCCGGAGCACCATGATGGGCCAGCAGCTTCAAATGGCAAATGGCAGGATTCATGTTCAAATTCTGTGTCAATCACCTCTTTGTGTATTAGTGTGCAATATTTTTAGCAGGGCTCTGCGTTTAGGCAATGTTAATGTAGGACCTTTACTTCAGAAGGTCCTTGCCTCTTTATTAAGCTCATTCAAAGGATGGAGCTTAAGTGACTGAAGCCGTCTATCTACTAGCATCGCTTAAATGTCAGTCCTCTGGGTTGAGTGTGTGTGGCACCCTCACTACAAAATTTCCCCCACTCCCTTGGTGACAGGCTGGCAAGGTTATAATTTGCATTTAGCCAACTCTCTCAAAGGCAGTGTCTGACTTATGAGCCATTATTTCCAAGTCCTTATGTAGCTGGCTCAGTGACGTGTGTCTTTAGTGCACCGACACTAACATGGGAGACTGGAGTTTGAGTCCCTCGAAATGAAAAGGAGGGAGAGTAAGGAAAATATCACAATCATCACAATTTAAAATTTGAATACACCACACACAATGAATCGCAATGATTCATTGTGATGATATAATAACGTTACTTTGTGTTTTTTACCCAGTCTACAGTACATCTGTGATAAGAAACTGTGTTAAAAGCAGATTAGTAATTGTGTTAGTTTATTATCCTGAGTAAGCAGTACATCTGTAATCTTGTACAGTCAGTTTTGGTTAGTTTAATTGTATGCAGATATGAAAACTGGAGTCTGAGTATTGATCTCACACTGGACCACAGAAGCCTGTAGGACATTCTCTCTGAATATCTGCTCAGAGAGCAAGTGTGTTCTGTCCTGTGAGTCTGGGGCTCAATCACTCACAGTAATACTTCATGACAACAGCTGTGTTAATGTCAGAAAAACTCTGTGGGAGATGTTAATTAAGATTAAGATCTGCATCTCAGTTTTAACTCTGGCTATGGAAAAAAACCCAAAGGAAGCAAAAGCACAGAGCATCACTTGTGTGTGTCTGCATGCAAGCATGCAAGCTTCTTGCCAAAGGCAATTTTTGCAGGATAAACTGAAATAATGTGTTTATCTCAAAACATGCAGAACATCAGTCCTGCTAATAATTACCTTTTCTGTGTAGACTCGGATACAAATGCTAATGCACAACTGAGGTCAAAAATCAAGTATTGCAAGTTTTAATGATCATATCCGTAAGTTCATATCCGATTTTTTATCCTGCCTGTTTACCCCTAGATTAAACACGCCTCGTATCCAATGCCCACGTTCACATTAATCTTCTGCCCGAAAAGATTACAGTCATTCATATGAGCGCCATGATTGACTCTTGAATTGTGGATGGACTTGTATCCGGATATTTATTCAATTAAAATGCACATTGGAAGTGGCTCAGAACAAATATGAAAAAATCTGATGTTGTGCAGGTTTTTGTGTTTACACGTGTGAAACAAATCAGATCTGTGTCAGAAGTGATTAAAAAATCAGATTTTTTGTGCCAATGTAAACGCAGCCAGACTTGACTCTGCATCAGAGACTTTGTGTCTCATGTATACAGAAGATCTATGCTTGTTTAGTTGCATGTGGGTCACACATTAAAAATGTTTATAGCTGTGATCATGTTACTAGTGTGTATACAGTAGTTTAACTGCATGTGGGTAGAGTATTTGTGATCATATCTTGATATGATCCTGTGGGTGTGTCTACAGTAGATTTCTGGTTGTGTGTGTAAAATCATGTTGAAGTGTGAGTGAATGGACACGCGGGTTCTTTATGAATGGAGGCGGGTCTCGTGATCCGCTCGCGCTGTCAACACCAGTCGTTTAAACTCGATCATTTACGCGATTTTAACTCACAGACGCGCAAACAGCGACGCGCGAACACTTTCAGCCGCTCGTGATTTCGCGGACAGCCGTCAAATCTGCTGTTTTTTTCTCATTTTATGAATGAGGATGGTGACGATTGAGAAAAATATGGCGCTCTGCTCTGAGGAATGCGTGTCACACACACATGCTGCCTACATAGTCAGCTTAGTAGGGTGTAACACTGGTACTGCGCTAATGTTCACACTCAAAAACATCAGAGTAACAATTCACACAGCAGAAACAAACCTGCCCGTCAACATTCACATTAACAATCAGATATGAATTTAATATCGGTGTCATTTGAGATGGTGTGGCCTACAGCTCTCCTGATCCACAGCTGGACCAATGCTACACTGTCACATCAACCGCACACTAATAAAAGACTTTGCGCCGTTTGTGTAGTGACTTTAAGACTGGAAAGAATACATAATCAGACACCATGCAGTCTTCAAGGAAGATATATAAACATACACATATGATCACATGACATCTAAATACATGTAGATATACTTCAGCTGTCATATATAAAGGCTGATCAGACATCAGATATTATCAGACGTAACACAATCATCAGCTGCTGTATAACATGTTACACTTGACTTCATTCGTACCGTAACTACACACAGGCTTTACATAAATTCAACAGCATAAGATAGACGGCTTATATATGATCAGACATCTTTAAGAGCAGACCTGTGACATTCAGATACATCTTTAATAATGCTTATACGATCCTATGCTTGTGTTTTATATTTT
>JAZGTK010007383.1:0-19460 GCA_036877625.1 Ambastaia sidthimunki | reverse complement strand
GGTCCTGAGGGATGCTGGGATGTCTGATGTGAGATGGTTTGATTTAGCATTAAGCTGATAAAGAATGATACAGTCTAAAGGGACCCTGGCTTCATGTTGACGCAAGACTGAGGTCATCTTATAATGTGATTTAATACTGTTACCAGCTTTGATATTTGGTGCTGTTATATCACAAGCAGAGGTAAGTGATAACTGGTCTAACATTAATAACTGGTTATATGCAGCATTAAGTTTTAATATTTAAAATTATATATTTATTGGACCTATTCCTTTTAATTTGCTGTTATTTGTTAGACACACACACACACACACACATGTATATGTAAATATAAATATGTATGTATATGTGCATGTTTATGTTCACAATATTAGGAATTATAGAATTATGTATTCTACATATTTACACAATCAATAAAATCATAAATTTTATGGACAGCATTTAGGATGTTTCCTGTAGCTCAGTTGGTATCGCATTGCGTTAACAGTGCAAAATGTATATTGGTGACAAAATATATAACTTGAATGTACTGTTTTGTCGCTTTTGGATAAAAGTGTCTGCCAAATGCATAAATGTAAATTTAGAATACTTGTAGCTATGAAAGCATTTTTATTTGCTATTTTTCATTTATTGTATAGCACTTAAAACAACTTCAGAATTTATGGAAAAACAAGACAAGCAGTAATACTGTACCAAGTTTCAAATGACTACAGCTAGAACAGCACAAAGCTTCACAATCCAGGCCAAGACCCAGCCATATGATTTGACAAGAACCCACCTACAACTCAGCCCCCGTTTCTCACAGAAGTCAGATACTGAGGGCAGATTTTTGTAGCAGACTTACATTGAGGAACCAGTATCTAGTCCTTAAACCTGGTCCTCCATATCAAAATGTACCAGTTCATACAAAACTAAGACTCATGTGTCACAAAACTGTATACCTCAAATATACTGTAAGTTGCTTTGGATAAAAGTGGCATAACTGTGAATATAAATGAGAACAGTGAGACAATGTTTTGGTCTCAGAGACCTCATTAAAAGGCACTACACTAAAATGGCTCCTGCTGTTTATATGTTTGGCTAGGAGAGAGAAGGAGAGCCTTAGGGTTAAAAACGCCTCAGTGTGTTGGCAGTCCAGACACAGATGAGAGACCGCAGCTTCACAGAAAGAGAAGATATGGAGCATAACCACAGGGCTGGGGTCAGTCCGGAGGAAGCACAACTGATATCTTCTCCTTTTTCTTTAGCTGTGTTCACTCCTGCAGAGAAAGCTGGACCGTGTCTTTGTGATAGCTATGCCTTTTGCACGGACCCTACATTGATGGTGTCTGTGGAGTGGGCTTTTGTAAGAAATAGACTGGGTACATCTGCTCAATAAGATTGTGCTGAAAGCAATTTTTAAATGTGAACATATAACTTTATATTTAAAGAGAGAATTGGATGGAGATGACGGGCTGGATTTGAACCAGTGTTGCCCACGTGACCACAACCGCTCAACAGTTCTGCAACATGTGTGGCGACTGCTAGGCCACAGAACCAACACTGCAGCTTTGTTGTGTAATGCAGTCAGTGTTTACAATGCAAACTTTCATTTTCTTAGATTTGATTTGTGGGTCATGTCTGTGCATTTAAAGTATAAATGGAATTGCTCTGCCATTGGTCAGTCAAGCATATAGTCCCGCCCCCAAGATCACACTATTGGTTGAGCCAATAAATAAATACCAGTTGCCTCTGCATAATAGACTGAGAAAGAGTTTTGATTATTTATATTGTAAGCATAAATATATAACATAAAAAAAATCTTCACTTTACCTTTGAGTAAATCAAGTCAGTGATAATTCATGATCATTTATCAGTCTTAATTTAACCACAGGAAATGAGCAAAAACGAATGCATTTATTAATTAAGCTTTCAGAATTTCAAAGCTTTTTGGCAGCAGCTCTCCACTGTGTTTGGTAATTTACAAAGCAGAGGCAGAGTCCTTTAAAACTGTCTCCCGTGAGTCCTGGCAAGGAGGAATTTCCATAAAAGTGTCATTGATAAGCCTGGATGGGTAAGAACTGCTTTGAACTGAGACTCGTCAACTCAAAGTGATTAAAGACTTTGAGGCATGCTACACTTTCAGGGCAAATGAACTTCTTTTTGTGTTGGCAAGCTTCCTTTTGTGTAATGTCCTGACTTTGTGATTTACATTTCCGCTGTGACGCAGAAAGCATATTCGTGTACTCTGTTGGAATTTGCCAAAGTTCTTTATTCAAGCCAGGGTCGAGCTTTTGTATTTAATAGTCTCTTTAGACAGTTAATGGTTTTAAAGACAAAAAATGTCATTGTATGTATTCAAAGTGACTATACCTTTAATAAATGCATTTTCAGGAATCAAACTTACAATCTCAAGCGAACAACGCAAATTTTGTGTAAGTAGTCATTTAAAAAACACGTTTATGCAATGCAATGAACTTACCATGGCAACCTGGGGTTGAGGATCTTGCTCAAGGGCCAGTGGTTACTCATGGCTCATTCTTAACAGGGACTAAACTAGCAACCAGTTACCAGTTTGTAGTTTACCGTGCTTCCTAAAGGAATCAAACCAGCAACCGTCTGGTGACCAGCCTTGAGCTCAAACCCACTGCATCCCACCACACAGAGTCTGTGGCAACAGTTCTACAACAGCCAGCATCCTGTCAGCACCACCGTTGAGCATTAAAACTGAGTGTCTGAGAGATTCTCTTCTAACACTTACACAAGGTCTTCACAAATGAGTCACTGTGTTAGATGGAACCATAAAACACTGTTGCGCTCCATCTGAGATTATTCAAATGTCACTTAACCATATAAAACTCAAAGCCAAGCCAGATAAAATGTTGCCTTGTGTTTTGCGGACCTTTAGAACCCCTCTGATCTGCTTTTATTTTCAAGGGTATGCCAGTGTTGATAATATACTGCAGTCCTTTGAAAGCACTTATGATAAATAGTTTGCTTTTCACCAAATTATTTCTAGAATAATCCACCATCCGTTTCTCAAGTTTGTCAGCTTGTTCCTCAATAAACATGCATTTTGCACTTTAGGGTAGTTTACTGTGAAACAGGTGTATTCTTGTGGGCTGTGCAAGCATAGCAGACTTCAGAAAACTTGATACATTGTAAATTGAGCTTACTGCCATTATTTTTAAGCGGGAAGATCCATTAGAGGACGTTGGTTCTTGATTGTCAGATGTTAACGGTTGGTTGATTTCCGAAGCATCATCTTAGTTTTATCCTGTTTAGTTTGAGTAAGTTTTTAGATTCAGCTGGATCAGAGTTGATTCATTAGATTAACGTTTGGGTCCAACAAACGTAACCATTAAAGTCTTTCATTTACTTTTTGATGTGAAACAAGATATTAAACGAAAAACTGCTTTGGTTTGTAAAAATATTAATTCTGATCCTAATTTGAAAAAATGGAACTTGATTTTGTCTATCAGAAATAACATCATGAAAAGATGTGGGTGTTTTATGAAAAAGTTATTTTTTATAATTTATTAAAAATAATTTCTAAGAAATATTTAATATTCTGACCATTTTTTGGTTCTGAATTTGCGCAAATTAAAATAAATTATGTTATACTATTTTTTTATCAAAATATAGGTTGATAAAAAAAATCCCTTAACACAGCCCTAAATCTAACCTTTCTATGTTAGCTTTTCTGATGCACAGAAGAGTGTTTTTAAACGATTAACTGAAACCACACTAATGAATTCATAGTAAATCTCTAATTCAACTGAAAACTAAATTCTAATGAAAATGACATCGCTTGTCACTTCAATTTACGAAATCGGAACGTGACCTTAACTGCAGAACCGGAACATTATCATTTGCGCAATGACGCTCCCTAACGTTTAATTTACTATCGTTTTATTTATTTTCAACCTTATTAGTGATGCTTGCATAAAACCCAGCCAATCAACACTCACTCGACATTACACATTACATTAACACATTCTCATGTTAACGCATGAGCTTATCCTTATTAATCCTGTGGTCCACCTTTGCAAATGCTCTCTCCCCTGTCCTACCTATTAGAGTCAATTAGATCCCACAATGGCGAAGAGTCCGTGTTCACATTACTCATTAATAATGTACATAGCATAAAAAGAAAAGAAAGTGCCGGGCTGCTGTCTGAGTGTTTAATTAATAGGACTTGCTAAGAGCCATTAACTACCCTTGTTATGGACATTACGAGTTTTTTCTCCCCCGCAGCCCCTCCTCAAATAGGTCACTAAACACACCACCTTCCATTTGGGCCTCTTCATTCAGTATGTTATGAACTAGCGGTGATCAGCTCTGGTAGCACCAGCCCTTGAGTTATTTAATATTTAAAGGGATAGTTCACCTAAAAATCTAAATTCTGTTACTCCCTCTTGTGTTGTTCCAAACCCAAATGGATCACAATGTTTTTCATCTGTGAAAGAGCAAATTTTTTGTACATTAGTTTTTATGCAATTATGGCAAATGGGGTTTGGAGATTATATGTATCAAGGATACGAAAAGCACCAAAATATTATAAAACTGATCCATATTACTTATTTGTGCTTTATTGCAAATCTTATGAAGTCATATGATAGATAGTGTGATGGCCAATAAGATATTTTCACAGATACAGGTCTACAAAGAGCTGGTTTTATAGTGAAGGCAATATAAGAAAGGAAGGACCTGATATAAAAAAATTATCTTATATCTTGCCTATTTTTTTCAATAAACAAAACGTTAAACAAACCATATCCAACGGTCATTGGGAAACGTCCCATTTGTAAAACCACCATGTAGTGTAAAATGCAGTGTACAGGTGAATTTCAATCTTTTTCCCACCCACTTGTCATTTGGCCATCTAAGTCAACAGCGTGTGACATAATGCAGGGGAAGCAAGTAGCAGTTGGGACTTTTCCTGCACTAAAAACAGGTATTAAACACTCCAACTGCCTTTTTGTGCAAGTGTCTCTATTTACTACTTTAACTGTTGACTTGATGGCTCGGGGCACTGAGAGCTTTTTCCATCCACCTCCCCGCTGAGTGATAGCTCAGCGTGTCTATTAGAAAAAATGGAGAACACTGGTTGAACACTTTTTCCAGCATGCCCAGATGTCAACATTGTAAGTGTTGTTGTCCGCCAAGTTTTCTTTACCTGGTAAAGATCCATCTTTTAAGTTTATATCTACTTCTAACCAGTTCAAAAATCAGGCCACCATAAAGGTCCATGCTTGTCCAAACTACTGCTGGTCAACCAACCTTTAAAGCATGTGTGCTCTGACCAGGAACCGCCCACTTAGACAGGAAACGTGTGACTGACATGTATAGCAGCCAATCAGTATTCATTTTGATTGCTGCTATCAATTATGTTAACTAGGTAGCCAAGCTGAGACACCAGCATGCCAAACTAGAAACTAGCATCATATGCACAACATATGATGCAACAAAGTTGGCCAGTTTTATCTCTTCAAAGAGTCCAGTGGTGAAATTCAGCTATTCATTGGAGACCACCATCACTTTACACTTTACAGGGGGAGCTTGGAGAACAGCCACTGGTCAGATTCAGCAGGTCGCCTGGAGCCATGTGCGGGTCAACCACATGGGTGGCAAAGCCCGCTGACTTCCCATTCAAACACTTCACAATCACTTTCCTGCAGGCCAAGAGCCAGAGAAGATCACCCACTGCTCCTGGTAGGAGGCGCACAGTGGGGAAACTCTCTTGTTGTTTCAATCTTTGCTAACAAATTCCCTCAGTGCTTCAATCTTTTTCTCTTTATTTGTGGTTCTCTCTCTTCTTTGCCTATCACTGCACATAAGGAGTTCTGGGAGAGCTCTGGCTTTAACAGAATTTTCCCCCAAATTCTTAGAAATGCTGTCTTTTTTCAAACCTTTTCTCTCTTACATCCTCAAGGAAGGACTTATGACCTGTACACTGTCTGCTCCAGTTGGTCACAGAAGAACCAATATAAATAAATAAATAAGTAACTTCTTGGCAAAACAACTGGAGCTTTTGTCTTTGAGGTGTTGCAATACCTCAAATAACACCCACTAGGGAGTGTGTGCAAAGAGCAGACAGCAGAGATGAGTGAATAAAGACTAAAATGTCGGAGTATTTTAAGACCTGGCAAATGCAACGTTTTTATATGCCAGCTACTGCATCCATAACATTTATGATTTAATTTCTCCATATCAAAGCAGAAGACTGGAATTGGTGGTAATAATGGCAAAAGCACATTTTTATTGGTTTATGTGGCAGGGTGTGATCTGGGCAACTGCGAAAATACACCAATCTGGAGCAAAACACATATTTCTCCTTTCTTTATTTTCTCTGCATTCTTCATAATATACGGTATATATATTGCATGTAACATAAATTGCATAAACATAAACTGCAAAAAGTATGGCTCGGGTGACTGGCTAAAACGTAAAAAAGTTTCCAATAAAAAAAATGTTTCCAATAAAAAAAACAAAAAATATCAAAATATCAGTCATAAAGTCAGGCTTCCAGATCTCAGTAATGGAAGTTAGCTGAATAAAAATGATTTTAAATTGCAACACCCAAAGACAGAGATCATTTACACGCAACGCACGTCAATTATTTACCTGCCGCAACTGCCTCTCTGCGCTATGGATTTTGACAAAATGCAGAGGGATGGGTAACCTTAGGAGCCAAACAGTGTTTTATCTGCTGAACCATCAGTAACACATTTTTAATGGAATTACGCCGCATACTTAGCTATTAATTCATGCTTAGACTGAGTTATCCTGCTCTACTAATGCCTTTTTACCACTAAATTCCCCGAGCATCAGCACCTTGGGCCTAATCAGCCCATTAAGTTGTAGTTCCGTTCTTCTTCTGATGACTTCACTGCATACTTTCATGACCCGGGGCTCCGTTTCCAGGTTGCCAGTGGTTTCAAATGTTCCTGGGCTTAGCATTCTGCTGCGCATTTGCGGTTGTTTTATGGCTTTTCTCCGAGGCCGAGTCTCCATGGGAGATGTTTAGAAGGTGGCTTCAGAGTGCCTGGCTGCTCGCTGCTGTCTGGGTACTAATGTTCCTGTGTGGGCAGTTACAAAATGGCCATGTTTCCCCTGTCAAAGAAACAATTATGGGGCGTATTTATGGCGGCCGAATAGGGTGGGTATGTAATGGACAGCTCCTATAGAGGAAGCTGTGTATAAATCAATGGGTTTCCTATGTGAGTGTCCAAACCTGAGGGATTCTCTATTGACCGAGAGTTGGTTTTTGCTCTTTAGTAAACAAAGTTCAAAGCCGCTTCACCAAATGTTTAAATGCTTAATCTTGAATCTAAGAAGCTTTTGATATCCATAATGCACATGCATTAAAATTAACAGTAACATGGTACGATGGGTCAAAGATATTAATGCATGATCCTAAGAGCAGTATTTACAGGAAAGCTTTCTTAATGCTTTTAAATCCACTGTGGGTTTTCTGTGCATCTTTTTCTTGTATGCCACAATGATTAATTAGCAAAAACTACATTTAAACACAAATCAATTACTGGAAAATGGAATGTCTTTTTTGGAAAATCTGGGCAACCAGCCATCTCCAATAAACTGTGACAACGTCCCGTTCTCCTCTATTCTAATCCAGACAGAAAACACGCAGAAGCCAGTAATTGTGGCCTTCTCTGTTGTGTCATAGGATCACACACAAGCTATGCAGTAAGATTACCAGCCAGGCTTCATGGCCTTTCAAAGGAAGCAACTCTGGCAAATTAATCATATTGTCCCATTTTTCAAGACTGATAGCAGGGCAGGACTGTCAGAGTGGAAGGAAATGAATTTGACAAAGAACTTCCTGTTCTGAATGTTTCTGAATCAATTCAAGAGAATTTCAATGGGGTTACCAAACTTAAGGCTAAAAAGGTAATAATTCTGATATTTGAAAAAAATGCTGTTTTGTAAAGAAAATTGACAGAGTCTGGAACATCATTTTATGAGAGTAATTATTGCTACTTGCTATTTTGATAAATGACACCTTGGACCTTTCCTCGTGCATTGTCAAGCTGACATTGGCCGCTGGGTTGCCAAGTAACACAATTTCCAGAGTCATGTTTTAATAACTGTGAATGCTGACCATGAACGTTTACTAGTGAAAATAAAGCTGCAAGCGTTTGGCTCACGTCTGTGTTATTTCTTTATTGGCCTTATACTGCATGACCACATGTGAGATATTTAACCATCTCAACATTTCTGTCTCTTAGCCATTACATTTATGCATTTGGCAGACACTTATTTGGATCCGCTTATCCAAAGCGACTTTCATCCAGTGTATTCAGGAATACAGTTTATCCGTACACATGTTTCCCCGGCAATCGAACCCGCAACCTTTGCGCTGCTAACGCAATGCTCGATAGTTTGATAATATTTTTATATGTTCTGTTAATTGTAAAAAAAATCAAATAAAAAAACAACATTAAAATCCCTCAATTCTGATTTTTATCAGGAGAAAATCTGTCTTTTGCCCAAGTGCAACTGTTTCCATTTATTATGTGAAAACAACATGATTTACGCCATGGTGAGCAATCAGAATTAATGTCTTTCTACGAGTTATAATTAGCCAATTGGAATGAGAATATTTTGGAGCAAATTAGGAGCAAAAAAGAGTCAACTGATTGCAAACAAACCCAATTCCCTCCGTGCAACGCATGTTAAATAACTCTCCAAAATATTGTGTTTGTTTGTTTTTTAATTCCGTTCTGCCAAATGACTTGTGCGCGTGCATCCGCGATGGAAATTATTCCGATCCGTATAAATAAAAATGAAGATAAACCAAAACATAAGCTGATGATTTCATGGGAGTTAATAAATTATTATAATGAAAGAGCTCTTTAAATAGCGTGAGAACCTTACAAGATCTTGCTTTTTCAAGGCAAGCAGTTGCTAACACTGCCAGAATTGTATTATGTGAACAATAAGCACAGTATTTTGGTGGAAATGAATTTGGCAGTATGCAGTGCCTCACGAAACAGCGCTATAACGCTAACCGCTGCCTTCCACGGGTCACTCGTCACAAACAGGAGCATATTTGGGGCCTGTACAGTGAGATTTGTTGAAAGCTAGTCTTAAGAGGCACACAAAAGCCTACACACATATATCATGTTGCGTGGGGCTGCAAGAGGTAAATAATTTATCTGGAGATTTATATAGAAAGGTGCAGAAATGTCCCTCTAATGGGTTTAATATAGCTGGCTCCAGGCTCCATCCATCACAATGGGGCAGAGCATGATGGCATGCTGATTTCTCTCTTTCTTTTCCTCTCTCTCTCTCTCTCTCTCTCTATTTCTCTCTTCTTTTACGGTGTCCATGATGGCCACTGTTTAACCCTGATTCAGACAGGGCACACACATCCTTTGTCTTAATTAGCGTCCCCAGAGGGCTATTTTTCTCGTTTCCGACCCTCTCATTCGTAACCTTCCTCCATCACATGTGTATCTGTTGCTTCTTTTCTTTCGTTGTTTTTCTCATTTTTCAAGTCAAGATGGTTGGATGTGATTAATTCACTAACTGTGGTGCAAGAAATCAGTGCACACGGTTGCCTTGCTAGTCAACTCGCTGTCACTGGATACGCTGGGAATTACGATGTTTTTCCAAAGACTTGCATGAACGTGCTGAACATTGGTGTTAATGCTTCATTAAACATTGTTACAGAAATTGTTACAGGAAAATAAAAAAGTAAAATAATTATTAATTTATAAATCTAAATGATAAAAATGCATGCAGAATTAACATTACATGCCAGTTATGCCCTTAAATAACTAGGTTCTCAGAAATCATGGTTCAATATGCATCTAATACAACCTGATCTAGCAGTTGAATTATCATAATACATTAAGACAATATACAGCAAATGCACCAGCTTCCAAACGTGCCAAAAATGTGTTTGTCTCAATCAGCCAACGAGCTCCCTAGATGGTGAATCAGTATGTCGAGCACTATTAAGGACACTCACATACTGGCGCTTTAAAACGCCTCCACTTGCTTTAATCAACAAAACAATTATTATTATTATTTTAATATACTTATCGATTATTCTTAAATGATTATTTAGTTTTATTTCCATGCAAAATTTTACCGAATATGAATTTTAAACGTTAACCTGATTGTGTTCCCTACCTGTCTGGAGAAGCGCGTTTATGCATGTATTGAGACGCAGCCGCAGTTACTGCATTTACCTGCAGGGGCTGCAGTACCTGTTGATGTTGTGTAAACACAAGGTAGCGCCGTTTACGTTTGTTTGCAATGCGAGGAATACATCCATACAAGATACATCAGTCTCTTCATGAACAGGTTTGTTGTTTAAATGTTACGTCTAGCCTGTCTGGTTGGTCTTTGTAGAAGGTTTATTCTGTTCTGCAATGCAAGTGTTGATACAATGTTTGGTAATGTTTTGGCTGGCTGTATTTCCTACATCGGCTTATGCACCAAATATATTTCTTTCGCTAATCCCCTTTCCCCCAAACGCAAACATGTTGCTTAAATATGTTTTATTTATGGATATTTGAAACACTGGCCGTTGTTTGTTTGTTTGTTTGTTGAGTCATAGTTTTACGTGGGCTGATTTGTTGATGTTTGATATTTTCTGGTCTGGATGAACAATGTTCAACTTTTTGGACTTGAAGTTTACTTTTGACAGCGCATGTTTCTGATTGTTTGATGGGTTTTGAAGAGTGATTTATTGATTGTGTACTTTGTGTGTTAGTTTAAAGGGTTATTTAAAGGGTATGAGAAGTTAGAATGTATGTGTATGGGTACATTTGACAGACAACACCAGTGACAAATGCTTCTGTTTTCCATTTTTCTAATGTAATACATATACAGTAATTAAAGAAATATATGACAGCGTAAAAGTTTGAGTGTAAAGTTAAATTCTATACCCATGTGGTCTCGGTCTTTAGGATGCTGCTTTGTGTGTGAACGTTAATATATATATGTATGTGTGTATGTATGTATGTGTGTATGTGTGTATGTATGTATGTGTGTGTGTGTGTGTATATGTGTATATAGTGGCCATGAAATGCATACTGTGCATTATATATTGTATACTGCCTACTAAAGGCAGTAGGCAGTAAGTTTGGGTTCAAATGTGTTGTCAATATTTGCTGATCAAATCAAATATTAGTTGCAGTTCATTAGACAAATATGAAATGGAAATTAAACATCTGTTGGCTTTATCAGTTGGTCTTTCTTAATGGTGTCACCAGCAGAGCTCACCTTAGTTTGCTCACGCTAAACTATCTGTTGCTCCGACTGTTGCTTTTCTTAAAGAACAAGTGAGGGAGAGAGGGGAAAAATATATCTCTTCAAACGTAACAAAGCAAAAGTACAAATCGATAAATGGAAACTCTTAAGGCACAAACCAATTATACAGCTCTTCAATGAGATCTGCTACTAATTTGGCTCATTTAAATGACCCGCAAGTGTCTCGTGTTTCCCAGTTTAGCTTCTCTTATTGTTTCTATTTGCACTTCTCTTTGCTGAAGTAGCACAAAACAGAAATCTGCATACAATGCCTTCAAACCCAATTAGCTGAGATTGCAGCTCTATTCAACTCTTAAACTGAGATTATATTTGATTAGAAGGAAAAAAAGTGCTTAGAATTCCAATAATATCACTCCACGAGGACATCAGCTGTGATTATGAATGTAACCATCCATCCTTGACTTTGATCAGAGCCTCTCTCCGGATGAAACTCGGAGGCAGCGGAGAATAGCGATTAAAGCGTGTTTGCCAACATCCTGTAAAATAAACTGTTTGGAAAGAGCGAGACGCATTTATAAAGCAACAATGTACGAGTTAATTCTGTACAATTTTTTTTTAGAGCGTGTTTTGTGATTGAACTTAAGTTGGATCTTTTCAAAGAATCAGATGAATCGGTTTTCAAAACAGGTCTGAAAGATTTGTTGTTTGTTAACACCTAAATTGGATCCCAAAATGGAACAGAATGTACTTTTTGTAAAACCTAATTGGATCAGAACTTCATCAGTCAGGTCCTGTAAATGAGTTTTAGAAATGTTTGTTGTAAATGTCAACTAGATTTGATCTAAAATTATGCTAATTAGAACTTAAATATTGTATTTAGTTTAAATATAGAGCTTAATGCAGTTAACTTGAATGAAATGTGATTGTTGTTTGTAGAAGTTGAAAATTATTCTGTCGTTGTTGTGCCTATAACAACCTTTATGGTAGAGGTTCGAGTTTTAATTGCTTCAGTGATAGAGAAGTTGCATTATTTATGTATGTGTCTCTAGGCCGTAAATTGCATTTTTTGCAACACCAGTCGCAAGTATTGCAATGTGCATGTGCCAGTCAAGGGACTTCTGCTGAGATGTATAGCGATGCTAATGGATGGCTTTCTCCAGGTTTTATAGACCTCCTTGATTCAGACACTTCAAGTCCTTTTAGAAGTCTTCCATTTATTCAATCAGCCGTCCACCTATTGGACGGCTGTAAGGTCGCTTTGAAAGCAGATGCCTCTGTTGTTGATATAAGAAACTCACTGAGAAAAATACTTCTCTCCACAAAAGATATCTTTCAAGTCTTTGGCAGTCTATATTAAATGATTCCTCCTTGTATTGTATGCCTCTATGCTTATTGTTGGATTCAGTCCTGTGTGTAGCTTAAGAATGGTTGGGGTTATCAGTTCGATATGACGTTTGCAACCAAAACAACCATGTAGCACTTCACGACACGACAGAACTACATGTGTGCAGTATAATCGGCAGAACTGGCTGCACTAGGAGTGCCAGACATGGCATAACACAGTTGGCGGACGCCCAGTTTCTATTTATATATGCTACAGTTATTTCAGCCACATACTGCTTTCACTCAACAGTTTGAGTTTATTTAATTTATTTGGTTTTTATTTGTTTATATAATTCTGAGAAATTATTATTCAGTAACCTTTTAGACAAAATTTGGTTAGTTAAATTTGACAAGCTTGTATGTTTTCTTTCACCAATAAAAATCTAATTAAAAGCTGTATAAAATATATATATATTTAGGATCTTAAAGAAGTGAAAATATTTCGCTTACCTGCATTAGGAAGTCTGTGAACTGTATCTAATCAAAATAATTCAAGTTGAAAATGCTCTCATGCACAAAGCTAATGTAACCAACCATCAAATGTTTTTTTTAGAGACATGTTTGGAGACTCACTTTGGGGCTGTCGACACAAGACTGACTTAATCGTTAATCAGACTGTTCATTAATGCCAGCTGAATTCCAAGTAGAATAAAAGAACAAGCTAACAGTGGCATCTTGTATTTGAGACAGAACTCAAATGTCTCTTTAGTGCTGGTTTTATTCCAGTGTCATCTCCAGGCCAAGACCTCTTAGCATCTTTAGATCTGTTCTTTATGGAACAGGGCCATCACTGTTATTGCATGGCCCTCTGGAGATTCCTCAACGGCTTAGACATCTCTTTCCAAAGTTTGGCTCATTTGTGTAGGACAGGATGAGATTAACCAGCCAGCTCCTCGTTATTTCTGTGGATGAGGCTTTAGCGTCGTGACTGCAGACTAAAAGATAGATAGAAATATTCAGAGTGTTGTATGCCCTTTTGGGAATTGAATGTGGTTTATCTTGTGTCATAGTCATGTTACATCACTAATTTAAAGCCTGACCTTTCTTGTAAGATCTGTCACGACTTTTTCCGAACTACAGCTGTCAACCTTTGGACTATGAAGTATTTTACACCAGCTAAAATTGAAGTTTTCATACCTGTGAGGCAGTTTTAAATGTAAAGGCCAAACTTATGGTGTTCATAACAGCCCTAGCCCGCGGGTAACACTGTTTCTGCAAAATGACTTTTGTCAATGCGAATCCATTTATTCCCTGTTTTTCTTTCACATACATCCTGTCCACTCTCACTAATGCTGAGCAAAGCAGGAATTCTGCATGATCCACAAGCCAATAAGCATCATCATCTTTTGAACTTCAAGCTGCAGTTACGGATTAACTCTTTCCGAAGCGATTGTTGAGCTCTCTACTCATTTTTGTCTGTCTGTTGGTGCGACTTATTAGAGAATTTTGCAATACTTTTCTTGCCAATTTCTTATGCATATTACTTTATATTTGTACCGTTAGCAAAGAGTAACTGTTGAGGTAGTCCAGAGGTCTCCATCGAGGTCCAAAGACCTGCAGAGTTTAGCTCCAACCTTAATAAAGCACCGCTTGGGACTGCTAGAAACATACAAGTAAACTCTGTAGGTCTGTTGACCTCAAGGAACATGGATGGGAGACACCTGAGATGGACTGTTATCAATGATTTGGGGAAGTAACATTTTTGTGATGCGTTGCAGGCCAGATTCAAACCCCTGTCACCCACATGAATGGCAAGATTGCACCTGCTATGATATACAACACTTCTTGTTTTTTTAATATGACCGTTTGCGAACATTTGGCTAGTTTTTCTTGACATTTTATATTCTCAGTGTAAAAGCTTCTGTTTTACTGATACATTCATGCGTTATTCACCAAAACGTGTCTTGTGTAACTCTTGCGTAAACATTCAGCTTAAGTACATAGAATATTAAAAATTCTTGATTCAAGATAAAACTTGTTTGTTTCCTTCCTTTTTTTTTATTAGCAGCTTTGCAAATAAAGCTTGACAGAAGCTACAGCCACACAAAGAATAATGATATTTACTCCTCATGAGTCCACGCTCACTTTAAGACGGAATTAATCACAGATGTCAGAGGTGTGTTTTTATATTTATTTTTCTTCCTTCCTTCTGCCTTTTTCTTTTTATTCCCAGCTTCCTCATGGCTTCTTCAAAACACTGGCACGCACGTCAGCTTGAGAAATGCCATCCTATGCCCCATTTTGGCAGATCCTATGGCTAAACAGATGGCATCTGGATGTCAAGTGCTTCCACACTAAATGTATTTATTGCCATGTACCCCGTGACAATGAAAAGGCAATATCTGATCCCATCCATTTTGCTGATCCCGAACTGGAAATGTGTTTGATTTTATAATTGTGGGTTTGTGCATGAAAGGATCACCTAGTTTTTGGATTTGAGTGACAACATCCAATACCGCAAGCGACAGTTCTCATCACCTGTGACAGGACAGCTAGCGTAGCTGCCTTACTGCATGGCTCATAAGAGATGTGCCCTCCACATTGGGTTTCATATCTTTCACAGGCCCCCTGATGGCTGTTGATCCGAGTGGAGCAATTATCTTGTGGCCTTTCAGAGGCGCTAGCAATGAACAGCTGATGGCAGGAGCAAGGGATGAATACAACAGGTAAATTAGGGATGGAAACTGGGTGGTGGATGAGGGATGGGCTTAGACTGCTGCAGGCCCTCGGCTGTCTCTTGTGTCTTTTGAACCGAACAAATCTGAACAGGCGTTCAATTTAGACACCCGAGGACCAAAGGGGACTGTGTTTCTCCAGAGATCTGAGGGCTGTAGCGGGTCTATTTCTGCTTCGGTCAGAGATGGAGCAAAGAAAATTTGGTAGAGAGACGACTGGACACACACATGCACACATCTACTTTTAGCCCACTATCAACTTCCTGTCTAACTTTTCTCTGTCTCTGTCTCTCACTGCTTCCTTAACATAAACAACACCCTCAAAAAAACCTCCGGCAACCTCTGGCTGTGCATCAGTCTTGGCTTGTGTGACTGTGAAAATAGATTTGCTGTGGTCTGATCTCCATTCACATGCTCAAGCAACAGCTCCGACACACAGGAAAGAAACCTCATAGCCTGTGCTAGTAACCTTCAACTTTTGCAATTGCAATTGGAACTTTAAGGTTAATAAAAGTCCAACCCAAGTCAGCTCCATCTAGTACAAAAGACAAAGAGGCTTTCACACACCACTATTGCTGTCCATGACCCTCAGTCTCAGAAGACCAGAGTTGGGCAGAACCCATTTGCAGCACACAACCTATCAGACCAGTGCCAGGGAGGGGGGAACAATCCTTGTACCAGCAAATCTCCACTGTTGTTCAGGCTTTGGGGCCACTTTAAAACTAATGATAGACCATACGTTCCTGTCACCAAACATCAACATTTCCCCTTCAGTAATGAAGGCTGAAGATTATGCTGACCTTCAAAGGCTTTGAGAAACTCTACCCCTAGCTATATCTTTACCAGCTGTACCACTCATGTTCGCCTACTCAACTCCACTCCAACGAAACCACGACTTCAACTGCACATTTTCCCACCCCGGCTCCCTGAAGTCAGTCACTGTCTCTGTCTCTTTTTTCTTTGCTCTGAAGAACCAGAAAGGACAGAGGAGGTGACAAACCCAAAGCCAGGGAAGAAAAAAAGCGACCACTTGAATTCAAGTCAATCAATATGTCACAAGAGACTATTATAGGATCGTTCTTTGTCAGTCCTGCAGGGCCAGTCACAAACAGAGTTAGAGTTTTTTCCAGAATTCTCTTCAGCTGTGTCTTTTTAAGGAACTTGTGTTTGCAACTGAGAGACTTGTGTGTTGACCTTCGGTGTGTGTGTGTGTGTGTTTCACTGTCTCATCTCGTTCTCTCTCCCTGGGTCCAAACCTTTGCTCTATTGATCTTTTGAGCAGACTTTCATTTATTGCTCTGAAACTTGGTGGTAGTGTGGGGTGTTTAGCTGTGCAGTCAAATGGATGCGGTTAATAGAGCTCTCGATCTAGCCTGCATTTGTACATGTACTATCTGAGTATAGTGGGAGGGAGGTGGTGACTGAGTTGGAGGTGGTAGTGACTTCAAGAACCAGGGCCAAGGCCATCTGAACACCCTCTTTTTCACCTCATGAACAAAAGCCATTGAAGCAAACCACTGACTCCAATTAAATCGCTATTAAAGTGAAACTCAATGTGTTCCACTTTCAATTTGTCTGTGAAGGGCTGTTTTGCACCTGAAGTGACCGACTCTTCTTTCACTTCACAAAGAAAATGGCTGTTCTCGGCTTGGCAGTGCCAGCGGGGTTAAATTGTTTTTCTTTCTTTGCTTAACAAATGGATCGATTACATCAGCCGCTAACCGAGTTGCCGGGGTCCAGAGCTGGGAGGGTTCGGCTGGATGAACAGATTCTGAATAGAGCTCACGATGCCCTGGGAAATTAGTATTTAGAGCACTGGTCTGGGTGTTCCTGAATTGGCAGACCGATTGTGGGCAGCTGGCAAAAGGGTTCGAACAAAAACATTGTGCTTTGTCGTAGCTTGCGTTGAGGCACCGGATCACACTGTAAGCTGCAACTCTACCGCAGCTGGGGAAAGAGTCAAGGCTACTTACTTGATGAGATGAGATAAGCTACATGGATAAGACAGTCTGAAAATTCTGAGTCATTCGATAGTTTTCAATTGCTGTGGGTTTTGACTTTGACTTTTTAATTAGTCCCATGTTTTTATCTGTAAGTCCTTGTTGTAGATATACTTTATTCCCATCTACAGGACACAAATCTGGTGTAACTGAAAATTATTATGTGGCTTAATCTTTGTTTTTGTCATAATTAAAGCAAGCATTAGTAAGGGCTGTGCTACGAATATAGGTCAACCTACCCAGCTAACAGTTTTAGGTTGTTGAATGTTTTCATAATTTTTCCAAATAACAGAAACATAAAAAATGTATTTACTACTCTGCAGAAGTCTTCAGTAATTAATTAAAATTAAAATGCTAACAGTCTTAATTGTCATTTTAACACAAATGAATAAAGTAATTCCAGTTTTAGCTATAATGTCACATTGTTTTAATTTGCAGGGCCTGGAACAAAAGTTGTCCTCTGGCTCAACGAAGAGATTATTGCATGCAAGCCCTGCCAGTTGTCCAAAAAGTTTTAGTAACTTTTGTCCTTGATTTAGCAATAAAACTTGTCCTTTACTCGCTGTATTTAGGATGTATAAGTCACTACCTTGATTTCACGCGAACAAAGTAAAGCTAAAACAACGACCAAACTTATCATCTGGCGTGGAAAGGTCAGTTATCCCTAAATCACGCTAATTGGAAAGATTCTCTTCTTGTGCGTGATTTAAAAGTACTAAATCCTCTGTTACTTAATTACACTTAATTTTCAGCAGACTTGGATGATGAATCGAACGACCTCCCTTCTTCTGGCCCTAATCAACTCTTGATTAATCAATTTCTAATCAATGCTGGCAGATGAACTGTCTTGATGTATCATTTAGCTAGCAGAGGGGGCTCCCCCGTGTGTCGGGTGGGGGATGCTTTAGAATGACAAGCGGGGGATGTCAGACAGAGGTCATTAATGTGCATTTCTCTTCAAAAGCAGAGACGTGCCAGGCAGACGAAGCTCTGCGGGTTCTGTGTAAGTTTGGATCAGAGGGCGGTTTGATCCAGGCTTCGGGAGTCGGGCTGGGGCGGGTTGGCCAGGTTGTTTGAGCTTCTCGAGAGAGATTTAACTTGTATAATGTAACATCTCTGTGCTGCTGTGTTTTGTGGGGCTGTGGGTCGAATACAATATGTGCAGGAAAAAAAACGAAATATTTATTTATGCTCCTTACAAAAAATACAGTACTGTGGCTGTGCCGTGATGTTACAGTAATCCTATCAGATGTTAAAACTACTTTTATACATACAATTGTACGGAATTATTTCCAGATTACTATGTAATGTTGCTTCGAGGAATTTTGCAAAAAGATTTACAAGGGTTAATACATGTCAGAAATTAACTTTCCCATTAGAGTGTGATATTTGTCGTTGTAATTGACTTTTAAGGGCATTTTTTTCCCTTATGAGGGCATGTTTTTAACTGTATCCCACACATAGCATGTTCTTCATTTATCCCAATGACTAGAACAGAATGCTATGAAGTATAATTTAAAACGTTTAAAATATCTTGGGCATTTTTGTCCTGAGTCCCTTGTTATTGTAATACACAAAATGCCTGGTGTTTTTTTTTTTTAAATGCTACTTATGTTATATTTAATGTGACAGCACTTAATAATTGACATTGTTGTGTGAAATTGTTTCCATTATTTAGTGAAAATATGCTTTTCAGACATGCATATTTTGACCATCACTCTTTCTATTCGTCTTTTTATTTTAATCCACTTTTTTGAAGATCGGCAGCCAGTTGCCCTAAATGACTAACAGTATTCTGCTGTGGAAGTGAGACCCTGGATCCTGGAAACGTCTTGTACAAGTAGACAACTTAGAATAGTGAGCACAAGATGAGAGCCCCTAAAAGTGAAACCGTGTTGCAAGTGCTGTGTTTTGTGGAACGCTCTCGGAAGGTATAGAACAACATTATAGTATGAAAAGAAAGAGAGAGAGAGAGGGATGGTTGATGAGGCCCTCTATTGTTTGTTTCCCATAATGCTTTGCAAAAAACTCCCTTAAAATTCCTAATTGACTAACAGACTTAAGCTATGCTGTGGCAAGCTATGAGCTAATGAGCTAACCCTCACACACCTGACCTGACCTCTCTCTCTCGCTCTCTCACTCTGTCTCTCTCCCGCTGTCTCTCCTGTTCTCTCT
>JAZGTK010007382.1:0-19462 GCA_036877625.1 Ambastaia sidthimunki | reverse complement strand
AATTCTCTCTGTGCTTCAAATACACAGTCTGCAGTTTGGGTAACATCTTGCATATCTGTGGGAACCTGAGAGGTTCGCTTTGTGAAGACATGCAGGTTGAAATCAAGAACATACAGTGGAATCATATATGAATCTGTTTTCTGTATGGTGGCCTGTGGTTTGCAGCAGTTACAGGTTGTACTTTAAAGGTTAAAAGCATTAATGGCGCTGGGTTGTGGCCTTTGACATCTGAAGGTTGTGTTTTGTTCAGTCAGAGGTGATGGGAGAGAGGGGTTAGAGAGGAAGGGCTAAATCCAGTTCATCAGGCCCCCAGTGGGACGTTTGAAAACCACAGGCAATGCCAGTGCGCTGCGGCTCAGCTGAGGCTAAACCAAATATAGATTTTAGGGCTCCAAACTCATCTGGTTTCAGTAAGCCACAGCCACAGCACTTTCCCAGTGATCTCTGCTGCTCTTGAATGGCCCATAAGAGATATGGAACACGTCCAGGTATAGCAACAGTTTTCCCTGAGTCCCTGAACACCAAACAATGTTTCTGACCTCAGGTCCTTTCAGAAGAGGTTCATCCTTCTAAACATTTCCTATCATGATGACTGATAAATGTGGAGTAAATGTGAACCAGAAATGGTTTTATTCTGATGTGAAGTCAGCATGACTGGCAAGGACTCGTGGTTCATGGAAGCACAGACCACTCTGGAATGTACAGTAACCATCACTTAATGAATCTGATTAAAACACATACTGTACAACATCACACACACACACATACAAAGTTGTACAGTTATCTTTGTGGGGACTTTCCATAGACATAATGACTTTATATTGTACAAACTGTATATTCTAACCCCTCACCCACACACTATCCCTACACCTAACCCTCACAAAAACATTTTTTTGCATTGTTATATTTTCAAAAATGCATCTTATGCATTATGCAATATGTTTAATAATTTCTTTTATGAGGACGGATGGCAGGTCCTCACAGCTTATGTGTGTGTGACTTTTCTATTTCTTTGGGTACCAACGATAAAAAAACAAGAACACACACACTATATCCTGTTGTATAAACACTTTCTTTGGGTTTTTAGTTCATTTAGCTTGCAAAAGATAATGCAAAATAAAATTCATATAAACAAAGTAAAACTGAATAAGACAATCACATTTGATGATAAGCTTAATAATTACTTTTTATGTTATACTTCAGTCATGATGGAAATCTCACAACATAAAAACATGGAATTTGTGCTTTAAAATGCGTTAATGAAAAGTAACAGGACCCCAAAGTGTACCTTATTAGTAAAAAATGCCATATAAAAGAAATTTTTAGAAAGTTGAAATCTATGAAATTCTACCCCATGTTGGCCGCAGATGTGTCCGTCTGTGTGTTACCACCATTGTGCAAAACCACCTTGTTAAGAAGTAAAGGGGGAGGACAGGGAAACTAGCGCCCCAACAGTACTGCAACAGAGGGGTTCTGATTTTCCCAAGCGCTCTTCAGAGCTTCTTCTGGTTTCGTTCATTTTTGACAGTGAACAGAACATTAAGCTTCTCTGTCTTGTGGTTGAATAGCAGCTTTTAAGTCTCCTTGACACACAATACTACATCTGACATGATGAGTGCATGCATCTGTGTGTGTATCTACAGCGTCATGTCTCCACTGATTATCTGTAAATGATGTAAATGCGAAATGAGGATAAAAAAAATTCAAGATTTAAAAACATTGTTTTACATGACTTCACTCAGTACAGCAGGTAAGCAGGTAAACAGTTTTCAACTCAACCAATCACACCTTCCTACGAATGTTCTTTCACACACACACACACACACACACACACACACACACACACAAACACACACAAAAACTTTGCTATCAATCAATGGCAAACAAGTCAAATGCAAAAGACCTACAGTAAGTCCATCCTATGCAATATTGACCTCTGCTGGCTAAATAATAAATGGCAGTTTCTACACTGCCACAGTTGGGATATTATTTCACTCATACAATATACAAAAACACACAGGTCACATTAATCAGAGCCTTTGCTCCTGATACACATCAGCTGGAAAAGAGTTACAGCATTTCTTTAAACACTGTGTAACTCAGAACATCAATGTGAAACTCATATCACAAGTCAAACAAGCTATTTATTGTTAATATTGATTATTACCAGAATTGTGCTCCCTTCTTGACACAGGTTTGTTTGTATTGACGGTTCCTCTTTTAAACACTTCACACTTTCTCTCTCTCTCTGTCTCTCTCTCTCAGGGTGCCCCTGGACGAGATGGAATGGAGGTGAATGTCCCTGTCTATTATTATATATTATATATACTTTTGTCTGTTTTTGTCTTCTAAATATGTTTCTGTCTCCACAGGGACAAAGAGGTTTACCAGGAAAGCCAGTAAGAGCTCAGACTGTGTGTGTGTGTTTGTTTGTGTGTGTGTGTGTTTGTGTGTGCAAATCTGAGCAAAACCTCCATTTGGGGACATCCTCATTTCACAATAGAAGTCTATGGAATGTCCCTATTTAGATAGATAAGTAAATGTGTGTGTGTGTGTGTGTGTGTGTGTGTGTGTGTGCTCATCCCCAAGACTGACATGTTATTACTCTGTAGTGAAAGATCATTGTCTTTCTTTCTCAGTGTTCTATAAAGATCAAAATGATTTCTTCTTGGCATAAATCTGAACAGTATGTCGAGGTCTTTGACCTTCATGATTGGTTAGAATGATCAGTAAGTGTTTTCTGACCTCAGCTGTCTTTAAACACACTGTGAAACTCTTATTCTAAAGTCTCTACAGACATCCTGTCTGATGTCTTGATTCAGTTTATGTCTGTTTTAATGTGTTTTTTTTGTTTTTGTGTGTCTGGTTAAATAAGCAGAATTTGAGAAGTATGTCGCTTGTGTTGTGCATGTGTGTTTACTGTCTTCACATCAGTATAATATGTTTCACGAATATTTATTTTAAAGCCAGGGTGTTTATTAACCCTTCATTTTGCAGGGTGAAGTTGGTGAACAAGGTTACCCAGGTCCACAGGGACCCTCAGGGCCAAAGGTCAGAGATTTATTCCTGTACCAGTTCTTCAATCAGCACATTAATCTCTTTATAATATGTTTTTATTCCCTGATACTACTTTCATATGTAACACTTTCTATAATATTCCTTTATTACCTCTTAGACTTTTATTTTCTTAGTAGTTTATTAAAACATAACTGTGCTCTTTCTCTTTGTTTCTTCATTCTTCTCAGACTTAGTTTTTTTTAGTTTAATCATGTGCTAGATTTCACTGTTGCCTCTGTCCATTATTTAATCATCCCAGCTTAACACAAATGCCTCATATGAATTTTCATTCTGTGTTGAGTGAAGCATCAGTCTGTTTCATTGGATGCTCATATTCTCTGTGTGTTTGCAGGGTGAGCAGGGCGAGGAAGGTCCTCAGGGTCAAAGAGGAACTGATGGTCTGCCAGGGTTGAAGGTGAGCGCTGGGTGAAGCTGTTTATTTCATACATACAATGATTACTAAAGATGTGACCTAAACAGCTTAATCTGAGACTATTTCTTCAGATGGGTAACATCAGGTTAGCTGGTACAGTATGAGGCTGAAATAATGATTTGTTTTGTGTTTTGCAGGGAGATAAAGGGGATGTTGGAGAACAAGGAACCCAGGGAGAAATGGTGAGAGACAATTCATCAGTTTCATTATATATTTTTGTAAAGCACAAAATAAATAAACATAAATATACAACCCACAAATTATTCAAACAGCAGTTAAACAAAAAAAATGGGTTAAACAGAAGATCCGGGACTGTTTTAAAGAAACATTCTAACTCTAGAATTCATGGTGTAACCATCTAACTGTGTAACCTGTGTCATATCTTATATCTTGTCATATAACATCAGACAGGAAGTTGTGATTTTTCATGATTGTAGGGCCCTCCTGGTGAGAAGGGGACATCAGCATCCGGTGACATCATCGATTTCAATGGCAAACTATTAGATGCTTTTCAGGTGAGCTGTGAGTTTTATTGGTGGTAGATTTATTTAAATCTGATGTTGTTGTTAGTTAGATGATGTAAACCACAGATGATTTTACAAAGTGATGAATTCCTAGTTGAATTAAAACCAAAATCTCATTATGTCTTTTAATCGGAATTCTGATATTGGTTGACTTTTTTTGGCAGGCCATTAAAATCATCAGTGTCTCGGTAACAGTGTTTGTGGCATGAGTTTTATTTACCTACTGCAAATGATTAACCTTAACAAATAATTGTGTGTTTGTGTGTGTGTGTGCGTGTGAATTCAATTCAAAACAGACTGTTTTATTTAATAATTCCAGATTTTCCTATTATAACATCAATCAGAGTTTAAATGTACAGATATTTTTTCTATTATCTTAATGTGAATTCTTGAGTAAGTTTTTTTAAGCATTCATTTGAAAGATTCTAGTATCATGTGAAATATGCATGGCTGAAAAGGTGTGGTGTTTTTATTCATTCGGGGTGGTATTTTTAAAGGTTTAAAAGGTTTCCAAATCCCACAAACTGCACAATAAGAATTATGTGGGAACATGTTTTATAGCAGTTGTAAAAAGAAATTTATCAGAGGTTTGTGGTTTGTTAAAAGAAAATTATCAGAGGTTTTGTTGTTCCTAAAATCACATTGGGTTTGTAAAAGAGCATTTTACAAAAAAATTTCTTCTCCATTTGCTTTCTATACAGGGACCACCTGGACCTCCAGGACCACCAGGAAAAGAAGGGCCAAAGGTACAACTATTTACAAACATTCTCAGTTCCTGTCATAACTGGCAACATTGGTTTGTTGTTTTCGTGGTTGTTGCATTAAAAACCTGTAGAGCAAGTGATTGTTAGAGACCATGAAAGTACTACAGGAGTTTAATTTAATGAACAGTATGATGACATTTTTCTGTTTGTTTTCTTTATCCAAACAGGGTGAACTTGGCTTGCCTGGGCCTGCTGGAGATGATGGTGAAAAGGTGATAAGTCGTCTCTCTATGGCTTTCTATGTACAGTCCACATTTTTAAATAATAGTAAACCCATCAAAACCATGGAAACACACAATTGTATCTGTGGGAATTATGTTGTGATTAAAACCATTGAAAATAAATGACCTTCATATTTTAGCATCTTCTGTGTAGTCACCGTTTGCCTAGATATTGCAAAATCTTACACTTTATCATCCAGTTTCTCATGGTCTCAACCATCTATGCTAGACTCTTGACTGCTTTTTATGTATTATTTGGTCAATGTAATCCATTTCAAAAATTATTTTTAAAATAAAATATAGTTTTCTAATAGAAATTTCTAATTAAAGAAATTAATTTGTTAATTAATATGGCAATTATATATTTTTGTTCACAAAAGAAAGTTCAAACAGATTAAAATATTTTTAAGATCATAAAAAACATTTTTGTCAAGTGATCCTAAACTTAGTGGTCCTTAGACCGTATTATTAGTAGGGGGCATTTTTGACTTGAACCATTGAACAGAACAGTAATAACCAACTAGCAATGCCCTTGTAACCACATTGAATTTCACATAAACACTCTACCAACCACAGAAGAAGACCTTAGCAATGCATATAAACATCCTTGTGACAAGCAAGAACAAGCCTTTTCAAAAATTTTCTTCATAAAATTTAAAATAATCTAGTTTACGTGTTCTTGGTGAACCTTGGAGATGTACATTAATAGCACATCTGTATTTACATTTTTATCAGGGTGAAAAGGGAGCTTCTGGAGAGCGTGGTGAAGCTGGAGAGAGAGGGGAGAAAGGAGAAATGGGTCTCTCTGGTCCTGCTGTAAGCATCACAGATCCTTCACTGTCTCTGTATCTTCTCATTTATTCCTCACATTATTCTCCTGATTTAAATGGTTCTTTGTGTCACAGGGAATGGATGGCCAGAAAGGAGAAAAAGGAGATTCTATACTAGAAGATCATTTGGTATGTGCAATTGGGCACAAATTTGTGTACTGTTTGCTATTTGTATGTATTTACTAATTACATACTGTATTCTCATAAGTACAGTAAACTGTAGCTGTGCTTTCATAACTGTCCACAGGTTCAGATGATTTCACAGCCAGGACCTCCAGGACCTCCTGGTGCACCCGGTCCTCCAGGATACATGGTAATACATTCATACATTCAGTTCATCAGACAATGAATAGATGCGATATATAAGACATAATATGGTATCTTGCTTTTTATTTAATGTAAACTTTATTACATGCAAGATCAGTCATTTTAAGTGATGTCATAATGTATTTGAAAGATTGTAATGATGACTGTGTGTTTTAGGGTCATCGTGGCATGCCGGGGTCCAAAGTAAGGGTTTCTTTGGTTAATGTAAATTAAATGGTCTGTTTGATCATCTGTTTATCAATTGAGTAATTTATCAAACCTTTTTTTATGACAGGAAGTATTTTTAGTGTAAAGCACTCATGTGTACATAGTTTAAAGGACATGCATAGTCCAACATTAAGTTTTAGCTTTATATTCTCTTTAAACATGTTGTCATATAAAACATGCAAATTCTCAGTAAACATGGAGATATGCTGTAAGGTATTTCTCTGTGTATTGTTTCTGTCTAACAATGTGTTAAATCTCTTGTAGGGAGATCCAGGGGAAAGTATTAAAGGAGAGAAGGGAGAAACCGGTGCTCCAGGAATTCAAGTGAGAACACATTCTATCCCATAATGCATCAGACCAGGATTACAAAACACAAGACATTACTCTTGATTTATGACTGTTATGTGAAATTGTCACTATTGTTCATTTGTTATTGTGGACGTTTAAATTGTATTCCGTTTATTATTATTTCTGATGGTTTTTATTCCTTCTTATAGGGCCCCCAAGGTCCTCAAGGGCCTTCAGGGTCTACAGGGTTAGTTGGCCTTCCTGGCATGAAAGGTGAAAAGGTAAATGACCAATCACAAATCTGTCAGACATGTATGTTTAACCCTTATCATAATGCCACAGATATGGTATCTACTGTACCAACTCAGACAGGCTAAACATAAATTGTCACCAAAGTGATTTCTTCTGTTGTTTTTTTCTTTTAAAGGGAAAACAGGGGGAACCTGGGTTAGACGTAAGTACCAACCAGCGGCATCTCTGTCTCAGCCCTGTTTAGTTAAACACAAGCTAGTGGATCAGCGAATAAAGTTTTACATAGAAGCTTTACCTTGTGCTTCTGTGTTTCTATATTTCAGGGTTTTCCTGGTATTAAAGGAGACAGGGGTGACCGTGGGGAGAGAGGAGAGAAGGTACTGTTTCATATTTACCTATTTTTGGGAGTCATTGAAGTTAAAAAAAGGTTATTTATTCATGAAACAAATTATAATGGAGACTGTCTAAAATACTTAATTCTGATTGGTCAATCATAGCATTCAAATCAAATACGTGACCTTGTCACTGTTTACAGGGGGATCGTGGTCCTGTTGGAAAGAGGGGCCTCAAAGGAAAAAAAGGGGAGCAGGGACCTCCAGGTCTGGACCAGCCCTGCCCTGTGGTGCGTGTTAGCTACTTTTGAGATGTTTCTATTTGTTGACATGTTACAGATTCATACTGCTGTAAATCAGGTGAATAAACACACAAGTCATTCTGTGAGGAATAACAAAGCTGATCCATTTGGGAACACAGACATTTCACAGACACGTTTCTCTTTATTTCACATTTCCGTGTCTTTTCCTCTGTATGTTTCCAAAGGCTGCTGTTCTGTCTCTCTTCTGTCTCATGTGATTCAGTCATTATGAGAGTATATACAGTATATGAATGTGGTCTTGCTAACAGGGCTCTGATGGATGTAAAAAAGAGCCAGTGGAAACAGGGCAGCTGGTCCCAGAGGCCCCCTGCCCACTGGTACGGTATATCTGCCTGCTCTCTCTCTCTCTCTCTTGATATAATATATATATATATTCTGTGTGTATATATACATAGTATACGTATAGCTCTATCAACACTGTTTGTTTCACTAAAGTTTTTCTGACCTTTTTCTTTTATCTGTATTACTACATTTGAACTACTCTGTCCCCTGCATCCATATAACAAACATACATTAATGCATCATGGGGATTAAAAGAGTTCTAAATATAAAGACACAAAATGCATGCATAACATTGATATTACCTGAGATTGATGAACATGACTGATGCTGGTGGTTTTGTATTAATATTTAAGTTTCATATGTAAGAAATGTTTTTATTTGGTGTGTGATCCTTTGCTGTGTTTTTGTGTACCTGTTGTTAATGTTGGTTTGTTAAAAATGCATGCTGGTCTAAACCCAAACAATTATTAGGGTTTTGTGTGCAGCATAAGCACAGACAGAATGTGAATTGTAATTAACTTGTAAAAAATAATAAATAATAAAGTTTTATTACATGAATATCTTAATAATAAAATGTATTCTAATAATTCTGCTCTTACACCAAATGTGTCTTTATTTTATTTCAAGGGTCCAGATGGACTTCCAATACCAGGCTGTTGGCACAAGGTCAGTGAAAAATCTGCTTTTATTGGTGATACTTCAATATTCAAGAACATGTCTATATAGTTTGTGTGTGTGACTTTAAAGGATAAGTCCATCCTAAAATGATATTTGTCTATAAATTACTCACGCTCACCCTTATTATTTAACAGCTGTCCAGTTATAAAGAATTGGCTGTAGAATCGGCTGAATAAATGTTCATTTATTAAAATGTTTGAATTCACTGTTTGTCCTAACAAGATGGTGCTTGTTTTTTTGCAGTGATGTAACCTGGAGCATGTCGTCTGTACATATTGATGTGATATATATTGCAATTTTATACAGCTTTCTTTTTGAAATATTTCTACATTTTTAAAAAGACTTTGATGATTGTTCATCAGTATTACATTTTTTATAAATCTGTTTTTGAACCAAAGAGTGGATGCTGGTTTTTGGTATCCATTTGGGTTTAACAATCCAAAGAAGATTATTCCTATCAAAAAGTCTCAGAATCTTCTTGAAGAAAAAGACAGTGTGCAGTGTGCCTGAGGAATGTTGCATGCTGGACTGACCCTCTCAACTGACGCTGCCACATTAATAGAAGTTTGGCGTGACCTCCATATCTGTTTTTAAAGGAACAGGGGATGCTTCAGAAACTCAAGAGGAAGCGTCTCTCCCAGCCCTGATGTTCTCCAACATCCTGAGGAGTTTGAATGACTTAACGGTCCATTAGAATTGAAATCTCAGTAACATCAGTTAACATTGACTGTCCTCAATGAGCAGGTGAAGCGAGGGTGCAAACTGCCCTCAGTCAGGTCAATATTTTTCATGGAGGAACATCATTGGACGCTTGGAGATGATGAGAGATCCAGGATTGGCCATGGGTGCAGTTCATCTCTGTAAGTTGGCTACAGTGACAGGAGGTTCTGGCATGGAAAGATACAGAACAGATCATTGTTTTGAGAATATTATTGAACAGTAATTTATGATTTATTTCGTGTTACTGTTATGCTTGGTTTATTTCTTAGTTTAGTTTTATTAATCCATTATCGTAAAATAAGCAAAAAACTAAGTATCGGGAATTGACTCTCAAAGACCAATTATTGGATGGCAAGCATTTACACATTATTGCCAGTGAAAATAATAATTGACAGTTAAAGGAAATACTACATTTATTTTAAAACAGTGCAGCATTGAAAGAGTGTGTTATATTGTATCTGTTTATTTTTAGTTTCTTTAATACTACTGCATATACTTTTAACTCTATTTTGTTAGCGCACATTTGTTGTGATACTTTTTATGAGATATGATAACTGTGACTACCTGCCTTTTATTTGATGTCACAATTCTTGATACATATTCCACATTTTTGTTGATAGTAATTTATGGTATGTACTGTTGCTTTTTGAAGATGGCAAAAACTGAAGGTGGTTTTTCATGAACTCAGTTAAGCTATCATGAGAAGTAATGTTTAAAGAGGGGCCGTTTTTACATTTGAAAAAAATTAACGTTTCATAACATGAAAGCAAGGAAACTGTTAGAGATGGTGTTTTGTCAATGTCATATTTTACTTTGCTTGGCTTTCCAAGATTTAACACAGATAAAAGCATCCAGATTTTATATTTCAGTGAGTTTCAGCATGTTTAGCATACATTTCCATTATGGCATATCCTCTTTCAGGGATTTTTGAACCATTCAGCATAAGCTCAGCTCAGATATTTATTTTTAATCATCAAATAACCATTCTTCAGTTCATATAGAGGTTGTATATTTGTAGCATGTTACTCTACACATAATACATTTGGATTTCTTTGGCATTATTTGGCAGACAAAATGTCCAATTGAATTCATTAACTGTTTAATGCGGTTTGATTGACCAATAACATTTAGAAACAAGAATGGGAGAAATTTCCAGAACCTGTTACTGTATATTTTTGTTTTTCTTTACTGTTTCAACACAATGAATGTTTTATTTTGAAGATATTGAAAGATTTTGCAGCTGCATCAGTGATTGTGTTTAATAATTAACATGGGATAAGAAACACCACCCTCTCTACTGAAGTATAGGTCTCTGTGGAACACAAAAGTGTAATAATTAACAAAAGTGGTGTTTGTTAATTATTGGGCGTTTTCAAACAGGATAGGCATTTTTAACCGGCCAATGGGAGAAAGGGAGTGGGAATCATCCATTTGATTTTAGCAAATCTGGTGAAAAGATTGAATGATGCTGGTTTGAAAATTGCCCAGTAATTAAGAAATGCCCCTTTTTGTTCTGCAGAGACCCATCTCTCTCTACTGCCTGACAGCCATACACACATTGAGTTGCTCCCAAACATGGTTTGTAATACAGAAATTAAAGTTTGTTATGAGTAAACCTAACAGAAACATGACTGTTCAAACAATAGATGGATGTTTTTCTATTTACTAACAATAGTTGTGCAACAATGACCATTTTAAGTGATTAAGCTATTTTTTGCAGGTTACTGAGTTAAATAATGGTGACTGATTGTTCTGTGCTATTCAGCATCTTTTCATGACATCTTAAGAAATGTTTGCATTGAAACTTTGTTTTTTTTGTCTAGTAAGCAATCAAACATAAACCAAAAATAGCATTGTGCTGTAAAGCAGTTTTATTATAGGAATAAAATACAGAGCAATATGAAATGTGATTGATAGCAATACAACACACAAACTGTGTTAAAGGGTTTGGCCTGAGATGCAAAATTAGGAATTAATGGATAACAAAAAAAATCCCAGCACAGAGAACTACCAGAGATCAAGTTAAACAAGGTGGAATATTTTAAAGACAGCATTTCTAGTACAAACATACAAACAATAGCAAAAACAGTGGCATACACAGAGAATTTATAAAACATGTCAGCTATCAAATTTCAGCTATCAAAAAAATGCTGTTTAAAATAAAGACTTGTGTTGTGAAACCCAGTGATAGAAATTAGATGCTTTTAACATGCAGCTTATTGCACATGGGGAACACACAGCACATAATATCACGTCAATCTCATACCATCTTCAATTAACAAAACAAATTCATTAGAAACCTGGACATTTTGAAAATAAAAGTTACAAAAATGGCACTTGACACAAAGATGTTTTAACTATGCAGAATGATGAACACTGGACCATGTGTAGTTAAAAATGACTGTTAGGTTGCATGTTCTACTGTTGCATTAAATGTCTGTGAATAACAGCATTTTAAACTGTGAAAGGCTGTGAACATAAAATATATGAGATTTGTATTGTGCTGTAGTCTGTGACGGAATCTGTCGATGGAAAAATACTGTGGAAACGTGCTTGTCACACACCAATAAGCTTTTTAGAATGGTCCACTGAATGTTGCATTTCCTATTTAAAAAATAATAATTCTCAGTAGATAACTGGTAATTGTGCATGTTTGGATCATTTCTGCAGTGTTTTACATTTGTAAATTTACGATACAGCAAATAAGAGCCATCAATGTCATAGCACAGCAATGATAAAATCATTCCTGATAATGAAAAGTGGTAAATCTGGTATTTGGGGGAGCCAAAATAACTATTAAGGGTGTTTGGCACTAAGGTAAAAGATTCTATGTCTAAGGGTAAATCTACATAAGTTACATGGGGTAAGATGTGCGTTTTCTGAAAGTGTGTATATGTATGTGATTATAAAGGTTTGACATACACGTCAATTTGTGCAGTAATGTGTGTTTGTAGTTTATGAAAGGCAAGGAAGCTTAAGAGAGTTGAAGACTTGTGGAGTTCAGAAGCCGGATGGTGTCAGAATGTTCATATCTCTATGTCTCAGTCTGTGACATGATGTTTTCTTTGCCTCCTCGCCACTCATCTCGATCTTGGGAGATTTGAAATTGGCAGGATCTTCAGCCATGAGGTTTACTTGGGTCTTCATGGCATCCATGGTATTAGACTTCTGAACTCCAAAGTATGACTGCAGCGTGATCCCCCCTGTTGTCATGGAAACAGCAAAAAAAGGTAATGTAATAGAATCCCTCCCCTTTTACCACCTGTCATATAGAGACCACGCCCAGCTAGATGTGCCAGTCAATTCTGGTATGAAACACCCATTTTTCTCAATACAATTAACTGCTGATTTTCATTTTTCTCCAAATAACCTTATTTGCTCAAGAACAACATTTTGCAAGAAAATGACTGTGAAAGTAATTAAAAGCAGAAAAATTATTGTTAGCATATCACAGGCTTCTACCGGGTGTGTTGGTCTCTGATCCTGGGTCAGTGGGTGATTTCTGCACGATGGGCCGCACCCCAAAAAAGCTCCATCGTTCCCCTCCACGTCCCCCTCCTTCATTACCACCCATCCTGATGACACCTGTGATGACAGCACTAGACTCAGACCACAGATAGGACTCTGGATAAACCAGCTCCTGCTGGGAAACAAATGTTGACAATCCATTAGACCCTCAGAGCTTCAGTCATCATATCACTGATATCCACTTTCATGCATATAATCACATAAAATAACTATCAAGTACGTAAATCATCAGATACACAACTGCAAACTGCAACAGAGTAATATTCAACAAAAACCTGTCCGTAACATTTTACATGGAATCTATTTCCTAAAAACAACGTTAATGTTAATATGCAATGAATATACATGAATATACAATGTTAATATGCAATGAACTGTTCTTTACCTGTAACTGATGTTTAGAAGATGCGGGGAGGGATACTGTGATGGATGCTGCTGTTGTTGAATACCTGTCCTCTCTGAAGTCCTCACTTAACATTTTCAACTTCTAAAAAAATAAAACAACAGCTTAACACATATATCACTACAACCATATTATAACGTGCAAGGACTCTTCCAAGACCCTTCCAAGGAAATACTGAATACAGTCTATAGCAAGACAGCAAAAACAATATGACACTATATCTAGTACTATATCTACTACTACTCATAATCTGATTCTGTACCAGATGATTTAACTTCTAATAAACGGCTTCGACGTCTTCGACGTTTTAATTTAACTTTAAATTGATAAAATCAAATTACTAAAGTAAATTTAACAACTTAAATTTGTTAACTGTTGTTAAGCAATATACACCAGCGTCACCCAGCAAACGCGAGCAACGCAAAAACAAGATATTATCAACAACCACAAATATGCACACGATAAATTAGCATAAAAAACAAACCAGAAATTTAAAAATCTACTGAAGCAATGAGAAAACGAAAACGTGTTTTGCTTCTGAATAACATTACCTAACAGTCCACACCGCAATAACAGGCTCATGTGTGCACCTTGTAACAGCTGACAGTTTATAAAAATATGTACCTTGTAACAGCTGACAGTAATATAATAATGTCATTTAGTGACGTTAATAGTTTTTAAATGTCATATGTTGACTTCAATCCAGGATCTCAATTCAGCATTTAAATGGCTTCAGTCCAACACTAGAACCGTCCGAGCGCTGGTAAACAGGCCCTTGTTTACATCCCATAACTCACCTTTTCCGGTCTATAGCTCGTTTATTATCTGATCCAGCGGGATCTTCCATTTGGTCCATGTTTGTGAATAAAATATTCGTTTGTGGTTTACAAATGAAGTGGAAAACAGCGAAATTCGTCGTTAAAAGTTTTTTTCAAGAGAGCTCAGCGGCGTCCAGCGTACACGTACAACAACGCGTTCTGCCAAAATGAAGGACCGGAAGTACAATGTTTCATAATAAAAGTTCCCTGCAGTTGCCATAATAAGAGCGTATTAGTGACATTTACTTCAGATAGACTTCCAGCACGGCCGGAAATAATATGAATAGTTACAATATAGAAAAAAATTAAATAAAGCTAGATAAAGTCCTGTCAAATGCGCTTATAATATCAGGACACAAAAACTGCTGACCAAAAATGATGACCAAATTATCTAAATTTAAGATAATAATAAACAACTTTATAATAACATAAATGCACAATACCAGGATTAGCTGATAACATTTTATATTAGATGTGATATGGGACAAATGTTTTTAATTCTTATTAAAAAACTGTAATTAAGCTAAAATTAAAAAAGCTATATTTTCTGCTTCCTAGGCAGCCTGCAACACCAAGCCAACACCCATAATACACCAATTTTTCAATAACGAACATTATTATAAATAATATTCATGAAAAATACATTTTATTAAAGCATCTTTGCATCTTTACACTATGAATAAATAACAAGTCAACTACATTTGAAAACATTTAACAAAAAAAAAAGTACATTGGTTATAGTCCCCCTAAACATTAAGCTTGATAGAATAGATTATCATTATCTGTGCAAGAAAAAGGAAAACAAACAAACAAACAAACATTTTTTGGATATTTTGGATTTTCTCCCAAAATGCTGACACAAAAATCAAGAGAACTAAAAACACATATGAACATGTTTGTAGGTTATTTAAAATACATTCCTTGTGTTAATGCCCTTAGTAAACAGAACATATTCAAGTGATATTTTGCTCATTTAAGAATTTCAAAACACAGCACCAGATATAATTAAAACTCTTTCTTTCATAATATGCAGCATCAATGCAAATACCCGGGACTGATCTTACCAGCTGCTGTAAATACAGTATATAAGCTACTGCTTATATTTCCTTATACAGAACTGAACATTTAAGAATCCCTTGTCATACAGTTCATCTGAGAAGTATTATTGCTAAGAAAACAATCTTATTGATTTTTTTAATTCTGCGTTAAAGAGCTGTTTCCTGAGTATAGATGAACAATAGTACTGAACTAAAATGTACTGGTAAGTTAGTTTATAACTAGGCAAACTAGAAACTGTAAATATCAGACATTACAGATTTGCTTAAAGTTCACTATTTAAATAATGAACTTAAAGTAGAGTACTAATTTGTGCAAAAAAAAACCTCATTTACGTTTCATATTCTTGGTGCAAGGCTCCCTTTTTAAATGATCCATGTTCTTATTGGATTAAAATGCCATACTTTTAGGTTTTTGTTCCCCCTGTAATAAATAGACATAAAGAAAGTTTGCAGGTATCATCTTTCTGTACTGAAGTCAATAAGGCAGGCATCACTTTCAGTGAGGCATTCTGATTGGTCACTCTTGATGAAATATTAAAGGTACAAAGATGATTGGTGTATCTCTCTAATGAGCATCATGGAGACTCAGCATTTTCCAGAAATGTCCCTTTGAAACCTACAACGCAATTATGTACATCAAAATAAACAGAATGCAGTAAGTAATATGATAATATTGCATTTCAAACAGCTTCTTGTAAGTGTGATTACCTGACATTTTGAAAGTGCCCAGAAGGGGGAGTCAGACCAGACTTCCCTTTCTGCAGCCTGGCTGGTGATACTGAAAAGCCATTCTTAGGTGATGTCTAGAAAAGACACAGTTATTATATAACTTAAAGATGACTCATGTTTTATTATATAAATTAATCACATGTTAGGAGAACTGGAAGACAATGCTGACATTAGTTCTGATGCAACTACACACAAACATGACTTGTTCTGAAAAAATGCAAAGACAAAATTTGCAGAACTGATTCTAGATCAAAGAGTAACAGAGCACTAACTGGAGGACACTGACCTCTGCTGGCTGGGAGGATTTGGTCATGGGACAGGGTGGAGGGGGTCTATTGGGACAGAGTGGTCTTGGTTTAGGGGGCACTGATGGAGACGAGTGTGTCTCTGAATGTAGTAAACTTTGATTTTTCGCAGTATAGGCTGGGATTGGAGGTGGTTTCACAGTGGGCCGAATAATAGAATATCTGGCTCTAGAAGGACCAGCAGCACTTGTCCGTAGATTGACCTGCTGTGGTGAAAAAAAAACAATGTCTTTGCAATCAATCCATTTTTTCTATTATTTAAATGCAAATAAAAACAAATGTTCTACACATAGTAAATATTGATGCATGATGGCTATTTTAGAAAAAACATAACTCACCAACATTTTAATTATAACAATGAGTATGTTTTGCTACAGCATACTTAATGAAACCACATTTTTTCAATGACATACTGCAAACACATGCTGGCACAAACTAACTTCACACCTGTTCATCAGCATGTTTCTTTGTCTGGAACATTGGGTTGGTGTGACCTGTGGTATGACTTTCAGACTCGGAGGGTTCTGGGACACTTACAAGAGAAAAAACACATTTGCTGATGTCACAACTGGCAAGGAAAAGGAAATCACTGCATTATTGTATTTGCATTTTTGTTGATTACTTGATGCATATTTGAAACATCGGAAGGGCGGGGCCTTTGATGGGGCGGAGCTTCTGTTTGTAGCAGCACCAACAGATGCCAAGAAAGGCCAATCCCAAAATAAGAAACAGGATGAGGAGAACCAGTACAAGATAGAGGCTGCCTGTACACGGCAAGAGAAGAACATACATGATCAGCTAAAGGGTGAACATAAAAACGGTTTGTTCAATGGAATATTCTGGTTATTTAGTGTGTGTGTGTGTGAGCTGGCGTACTGTGTGTGATCACAGGCCCGCTGTCCACACTGCCTCCTGATCCTGCTGTGTCACAGAAAGGTGGTGCCCATCCCGGGTTACAATGACAGTTGTGGTTGTTATTGCAAAGCTGCAGGGAAGTTAGAAAAGCCTTGAAAATCACTAAAGCTCTGCCTTTTTGTGCATTTGCTTTCATAAAGTAGGAATAAGTTTAGGAATTCACACAAACCTTTTCCATACAATAATGTTCCCTGTGATCTATTAAAGCTGTTTGTTCTCTCACAAATATTAAAATGTAACCCACAAGTGACCTGCATGCAATGAACATGCAGTTCTGTACACAGCTATAGTTCACACCTACCCCACGGCCATGACACTGGGCATTGCATTCATCTGCCTGCAGGAAGGATGAATTGCGGCATTCGCCTTCGAAACAGATCTGTTCAGAAGAAGGAAATGAGTAAGAAGAGAAGTTGCATCAAAATTTGACCCATAGAAATTTCTCAAGAAAATTACACAGGAAAATTCCTGTGATACTTTCTAATAAAACAGGACGTTGGGGTGGTTACATTTTAAAAGGCTTGACCATTTTGTTTTAGCTTATTGGTTTTAGGGTACATCACACCTGTTAGGTAGGTGGAGGCAGGTGGACGCTCTCATTCTACAGAGTGTATTGTATAAGTCTTGCCTTAGCATAAAATATATATAAAACACTCTGACTTTTTATACCTTAATAGGAAAATGTATCCTGGGAGATACAATTCATAATATCCAAAGTATAGCAAATATTTAAAATATCCTTTAAATGAAATGAAATGACAAGAAATGATATTTACCTTACTCTTGCCTGTTTAAGGGTTAATCAAACAAGAATTTGTATAACCGCCCGGTGCGAGATGAGTCATCAATACTATTGGTCCATTTTCCTTATATTTTAAATGTGCATATTTGGAGAGGGAAAATAATCTGGGTATGTGTTCAGCACCTACCGCGTTCTCCCCACATTTGGTCCCGGTCTGAACCAAACCCGGGTCTAGAGTGTCACCCTGACTCTCCTCTCCCTGACCACTCCGGTACACATGTGTCCCTCTGCACAGGATGTTCCCAATGGTGGTGTCAATAGAGACAGCGTTGGACTCTACAGGTTTGCTAGCAGGACTCAGGCACTGAATCTTCCCACATTTAGCATTTCTACACAGAAAACCAACAGCATGTGATGTTTCTTCACAAGTGATACAGAACATGAGATGCTTTTGTGTGCTAATATATATATTATTGTGTAAATATTTATATTTATTAGGTCATCACTTCTTCAAAATATTAATAGTTCTATTATGAGTCAAACACACACACCCAAAATAATAATTTCTGAGTATTATTACTTCTGAGTATTATTAAAACTCAACTAAAGCCAGACTGTAAAAGTCTTTCACCTCTCTGTGCACTTCCTGTATTTGCCATTCAGATCGTTGCCACAGTTTCCATAGGAATCACCTGCTTTATTTACATCATTAAAGCAAATATCAGGAGCAGGACGGCCATCTAAGACAAAGAGACAAACAATTTACTATACAATAAATGTTATAGGCCAGTGGGGTAAACTTAGAAAATGTTATCACTTTTAGAGCTGCAATTCATAACTTTTGTCGCTCTATCGCACTCTCTCTTTGAAACATAAAAATTGAGTTATTTTCTTAACATGGATGACAATTAACTGCTAAACAACAGCTGTAAGAACACTGCTCAAGCGCTCTGCCATTCCAACATCCACATTTAGTGAGTAAATTTACTTTCTGTTTACAGACATGATGTATCCACATGTCAAACAAACATTTTCAAGAAAATCATAAATATAAATCATTTTTATAAACTTACAATTGCAAATTGGGATATGGTAAGAAGAGTGTTTGAACCACCTTGAATCACTGATTTTTAATCCTTTTAAAAAAAGTTATGGATTGCAGCTTTTAAACTCCATAAAGTTAACCCCATTAAAAAATAGTGAGACATTAAACTGTTAGTTCAAGTTCAAGTTCAAGTTTATTTATAAAGCGCTTTTCACAATGGTACATTGTTGCAGCTGTACAAAAGACAAAAATATTCAAGGATATTTACACTGTTAGTTAGACTGTGAAACCTCACCTTTACCCCAGAGAGAGAGGCACTGTTGCTCCAGGGTCAGACACATGCCCGTATAACAGTACGCCCTGCCACCCTCACAACTGCTGCCATCCAGCAGGTAAAAGTTAGCTGGGCAGGACTCCGATTTCCCATCACAGTACTCAGGCAGGTCACAGGAGCCCGATGGTGGACGGCACATCACTCCAGGGCTTTTCAGCTGCTCAGGGTACGTGAGAACCAACCATTATTGTATTCCACCCACGTTTACACACTAATGCCTATTAAGTATTCATTCGCTGAGCTGGTACATGCACATTAGCCAATCATAATAAAAGGTCACTGGCAGACAGAAGTCTTAAAGTTACAGTAGCACTCAGTACCTTGCATTCATGACAGCAAACTCCATG
>JAZGTK010007381.1:0-19462 GCA_036877625.1 Ambastaia sidthimunki | reverse complement strand
AACAAAACTGACCTAAGTTCAGCCTAAACCACAAGCCTGCTTTTTCAATAGGTCTCAGTTTGATTTGTAATAGAATTGTCCATTTACTGTCTAACAACCTTCTCAAATACTTCATCGTTGTGTAAAGCTTTAATGTGACACGGACATTATGCAAGATGCCAATACAGGTTAAAGACTACAGTACAGGTTCTCCTTATCTATATTAAAATTCTTAAATGCATTAAATGTATTAAATGTATGTGGAATTAGGGTTACAACTCACTGCCGGTCCAAAAATAACAGATTAATTATTTAATTGAGAAAACTGAGGGAGAATTAAATGGAATGAATTATGAACATATGCTTCATTTCACACTGCTAAACTGGCTAAATTATTCCCATGTGCCATTGCTAAACAGGGATAAAAATAGCCTGGTTTAATTTGATTGTTATCATTTCAGAATTATAATGGAATGATACTATGGGAAGATAATCTAAATGTTCAGGCGGGGGCAGATTTAGTTTAATATCCTACGCTGAACATTACTATGCTAATGTGTATGCTAATACACGCTAATACTGCTTATTCCGCATTAAGCACTTTTTTTCGCTTATTAGGCTGCTCTCTGCAAATTCCCAACTTTTTTGTAGTGTACTACAATGTCAATAGTATAAATATAACACACACACGCACACACGCGCGCACGCACACACACACACACACACACACATATATGAACCCAGTTTAAAGGAAACATTCTAATGTTGGCTAATGTTTTCTAATTGTTCTCTCAAAAATATCAGGAAAGCGTTTACTGGAAATGCATTAAAAATGAAAAAAGAACCACCCATCCAAACATATCCAGAACAGATATCATTTTTATATTTACTGTATTCATGACTGATGGTATATCAGAGATACATTTACCTTTAAAAAAGATTTACTTTCAAATAAATTACAGCCTTAGTGTGTATTATACCTGAGCCACTGGTAAATTGTTCATATAAAATACTGATGAAAAATGATATCACTTTGAGAATTCCTTAGTTAAATGTTAACAGACTATCTCAGTTACAGTACAGGCTGACAAGGACACAGAAAACAAATAAAGTCTTCAGTCTGTGGGCACAGAGCTGATGAATTAATCACTACATGAAACCTTAATAGCACTAAATTAATTGTTGCATGCTTGGAAAGATAAAAAAAATACAATTATTTTGACATTAGCATTCAGTTTACACGCTAATCATTCACACACACATATACACAAAATTGCCACCCTGATTCACAACAGATGCAAACATCCATGTCTTCTCAGCATATGCAACATCACTGTAGTCAAGTTCTGCGGTTTAGTTTAATTACACAGAGGAAGAGTCATTTGTGACCTGATTTGTCCTGTTATTGTCCCTAATAAGGGGGCAGTAACACACAATGATTAGAAACAAACTCCTAAATAAAAATATTCAACTGACTCATTTTTACTACTGTCAAGCAGAAGAGCTCGTCTCTCTGACAGAACCTGACCAGGGTTTAAATGAGTAAGAGAATACGGTTTCATACAATTGTATCTCAAACTACACCACTAAGATAAAATGAAAGTGTATTGCATCACACAAATGCAATTTGGTGAAACTATGTAAGACCGTCTATAGCCTTTTGTGGGTTGGTATGGTGACAAGAAGCCTTGTTAGACAACTAAAGCTGTATGGCTGTCTAGTTTCTGGGGATTAGAAACTCTCCACAGTGTTCTCCAAGCAGGACAGAATGTATCTTGAGAATCAAAAAACTAGGCCACGAATCCAAAGCCATGAATTAAGCAATACGAACCAACTATGATGTAATTAAACAGATCACAAGGGCCCCTAGAAGGTAATTGGCTATAGGTTGTCCAATAGCAACAGAGAAAGGATGGTTTCCCAGCTGTTAACAGTTTTATGTTGTAAGAACATTTCCATAATGTTGCCATTCAAGAACAAACGTTAAAAATGTTATTTTGAATGTTCTAAGAACATTCACATTTTTAGACACTGTAGTAACATTATTGCTTGGTTATAAGAACCAACAATATTAAACCTTTAAAATTCTGTAACGTTTTTAAAATGTGCCACTAACAACTTAAGAATAGTGTTTTTGATATATGATATATACCATTAAAATAATGTTCTATTAACGTTACTGCAAGAACGTTTTTAATAAATTTTAGAGAACATTAGCCAACATTCTGAGAAAGTTCCCCATTAGCTGGATTAGCATACTACAAGAATTAGCAAAACAAAATGTTGCAGATAGAGGGTGACGCATGAACCATTCTTGGTTGTTGACAAAAACCTCAACGTGCCTCAAATTACATACAACCAATCAGATTAACTGATCACAGGTCAGGCAGGCGTTTACAAGATAAATCTTTCACAGATGGCAGTGAAACATGAGCCTCATTAGTGGTCAAACATGAGCCTCTCTCTGTGTATTTGAATACATAATGGCTACCAGCTTCATTTACATAAGAAAAGCTTCTCAGCTTGCTAAAACAAAATATTTCTTAAAAGCTTATAAAAAATAAATAACTTTTTAAAGTGTCAATTTAATAAGTAATATTTAGTCAAAATGTCTCTGCTAAGCAAACCCCCATTTGATTTTGTTATGTTAAAACCAATATAACATTAATTATGCCTTATGACTAAAACGTTTTACCTAATAAAACAATCTAATCGTAATAATATTATTTATAATGCTGCAACATTTAGCGTAATGTAAATAAAAATGCTACATATGGTTTGGTGTTTGTGAAGGGCTATCAGATCTTACTGCTGGGTTGTGATACTGTAACATACTGTATACTGTAACTGTACATCCCATAATAAGTCTTTAAAACCCCTAAATGACTTGAACTGCACCCTGAAGTATGAGTGGGCTGATGGAGGTTTTAATGAATATAAGAGTGATTTATAGAGTGGGCATAAAATACACAGCGTGATGAGGGGTGGAAAGGAGAGAAAGATGTGGTTTATGTGGTAGAGAAATAGAGGGAGAGTCCCACACTGGAGCTTTTTCATTCTCACAATCAGTCACAAAACCCCTCCCAGCATCCACCTCTGCCTCCACCTAATTTCCCAGCAGCCTCGGCACTCTCCCAAACGTCCTCTGCTCAAAGACTGACAGCTAAGGAGAGCCTTGCTGTTCACCCATTGAGGTTAGAGAGAAAAAAAGCACAGTTTTGTTCCAGAAGAAGGAAGGCGGTGGTCATTATACACAACAGCTGCTGGTTTCTTACAGAACAGGTGTTGAAAACAGCCCTGCTGCGTTTCTGCAAGTGAAAGAGCAACTGGAAAGATTTGTCTCTTGTACTCGTGGGGTTCACAACTTGACTCACGGTGCCTTGAATGACATATCGTTTCGAAAGCTGCAGAAATGACGTTTTGCATAAGATACATTTGATACTGCTCTGGAATTTAGCTAAAATAAGGTTAAAAAGCTTTTAAATTGAAGCTATTGTTAAATTCCACAATAATCTAACATCAATACAACAGAACTTTGGTAAGTTCAACAGGGAACGTTCTTAAAATATTGGCTAATGTTCTCTAAAAGTTCTCTTAATGTTATCAAAAAAAGTTCTTGCAGTAGCATTATTAGAACATTTATTTAATGTTATATATCACTTGACAAAATGTCATTGTTATTTTGTTAGTGGAAGGTTTTAAAAATGTTACATAATTAAAAAAGTTTGAATACATTCTATTAACTAAGCAATTACATTAATACGCCAAAAAACTGGATGTTTTGAATGGTCCTACAACATTCAAAATAAAATTTTTAACATTTTGTTACTTAATGGAAATATTAGGGAAACATTCTTACAACCTAACATTGCTAGTTCGGTTTGCTAATTGCTAAAAATTGCTAATTGCTAAATTTTACAGCAAGATCACAAAGCTGATGTGTTTACTCCTGTAATGATTTATATACAGTGATGAAAACAAAGACTAAAGATCACAGAAGCGTATTGTATTGCTTTGTTTCTCTTTAATGAAAATTTCTGCCAGCGCCTATACAGCTACGAGCTCTGGGGACCCCTGCGGCATCGACCCAAAGCTTCGTAATTTACTGTAATCAAGTGAGAGAATATTTTAATGGAATGAAGGCTCTTCTGTCAGCCAGGCCCCGAATATGATTTATTATTTAATATCTGGTCCTTTCTAATTAACTGTATTCTCTGCAGCCAGCCTCTGCCCTACTCTCAAACACCAGCCAATTAAAATCGCCGTGGTAACGTCTTTAAGGGGTCGAGGAGCAGCAAATGCTATTTTAAAGATAAAGCTCTGCGTATATGTTCTAAGATGTCTCCTCTTGATGGATATATGTGGTGTTACTGAAGGTTTTTATAAGAGATCTTTGCAAAACATCTGAGTTGTAGTGAGATTCAGAGAAGAAATCAGAAGCAGGAGTTTTGGTGTCCAAGTGTTTTATAAGCTGTTGCTAGGGTGATCTGGATGGTTGCTAGGGTGATAGCTGGGTGGTTGCTTATAAACTCAGTCAAAAAGCCCACCCAAGTGTATATCACGTTATGACCCCTAGGTACAGCTAGGGACCGTCTGTCAATGCAAGTCTGGGAATTTTTTTGTAGGACTCATTTCATCACCTGCCAGGTGAAAATTGCAAATCCAGTCACAAATAAAAAAAACAAAAAATCTTATCTCTCATCAATTACAGTTTGCAATTTGTTTAAGTCCCCAATGTAAAGTATAAGCAACAGTAAAAGTAATGTACGCTATAGCAAACACTTTTAACACACTCCCTGATGTGATGCAAAAATCTAAAAAAATTAAAAAAGAAAAAGAAGCAATTTAATGCTTATGGGTTTCAGCTTAAAGGAATAATTCACCCCAAAATGAAAATTCTTCCATTATTTACACACCCTCATGTCATTCCAAACCTGTATACATTTTTTGCTTCGGAGGAACACAATAGAAGATATTTTGAAGTACGTTATATTTTGAACTTAACAACATTAGCACCTATTGACTTCCGTTGTATGGACACAAAACATTTTTCAAAATATCTTCTTTTGTGTTCACAGAAGAGAAAGTCATATAGGTATGGAATGACATGAGGGTGAGTAAAGGATGGAGAAATGTTCATTTTTGGGGGAATTACCCCTTTAAGCAAATAAGTATCACATTTATACACATATAATCACACAGATTGGGACATGAGTCTCACCTTCCAACAGGACTGTTGTCTTTGCTTGTCCATCCTTCAGTCTTGGCCCTGGGAATGGGGGGCTGCAACATTTCAGCCGCAAGAGGGTCAGAATCATCCTCCTCACGCCCCACCCACTCGCCCACCACCCGTGGCCTCAGCACAGAGTTAAATGCCCGGGGGTCCTTTAAAACGTAAGTCCAGGGAGGAGATAAATAAGTCATAAGGTGTTACAAACAAAGAAGAAACATTACTTGTGGTTATGCAAATATATAATTACAGAGCTTGTTTAACAGCTGATGTTATAATATGATTAATCTGCATTCATAATCTAGGCTATGTGTGTCCAGTAATTTTACAGTAAACTTATTTAAATAATGGAAGATTAATGACTGTACTTTTCACATTACACTTTTGCTGTAGTTTATTAGCAATAAAGCAATTTTAAGTGAAATGTCATCTATAATGGCAATGCGAGAAGATGTGCATTAACAGCTAACAGTGTTTCAATATTCATCTCAAATCCCTAACTGAGAAGCAAGGGAAGCCTGGGCAAACAGCCAAAATGACACACAGACACAAAGAAAGTCTGCATTGCCTTAAGAGAAATGTGACAAATACAGATGTTTGGATTTAGGGCGGATCTTCTTGGTTCATCTTTTATTTTATAAGTGACTGCTCACACAAAACACTGAATCAGACTAAACAGATGCACGGCAGGATTTCATTTGCATTGACTTCTCAGTGGAAAGCTATAAATAATTAAAAAATCATACCAGATCAAAGTCATCAGACACAGCAATGCCTGTGAAAATAATTCACAAACACACATTATAAACACACATCAATAAATGCATTTATTGTCAAACTTTTTGCAGTGGCTCTCCACTGGTTTTGTAACTTAGGTTTATCTTCAGCCGTCTTTTGTCTTTTGCCATTTGTAAATAGTTTTTGAGGATGATGTCACTCAATCTGTATTTGTGCCCAAACATCCTAGCGTTTGATTGGATGCACAGCTTTTGATGTTAACTACAAAAGACATGGCAGGAATTTTCTTTTCCTTCTAAAAAGTTTAACATTAAACATTTTATTTGCATACAACAACGACCACAACCTTATCAGAACAGATCTTAGATTCATTTTGGAGTCATGACCAACCAGTTGAGAACCAGCAACATAATAATAAGCAACACTTTTAAAATCAACTCTCTCTATGGATCCTCTATGAAATGTACTGGACAGCTGTCAGATCACTCACTGCGGGACAGGTTCTCCAGAGCTTTGCCCAGTTTCTTGCTCTCCTGAAGTATGTGGTTGAGCTCATCAAAGTCTCGACTCTCAGGTTTGGCTCTACAGTCCCAGGTAGGACGCAGTATTGAACGAGGCACTACGACAAACAAGAAGACAAACAGAATACTTTTAATAACACAGCCAAACATTCCTTATGAACTCTAATAATCACACTGTATAATTTATATGGTTTATGCAATAGGTTTTTATAGACACAACCAAAGTAAATTGTGTGTTGAGTCAGTCCGGCCTCTGGCACCCCATGCTTGTGATATAGCCTAGACACCAATGTGTACCAATAATGCAATAAATGTCAACGATTATATATTTTTAAAAAAATCAATGCATAAACTCAGTGCAATTTCATTACACAATAAATAAAAAAACCTACTGAAGGCTGATTAGTTAGTAAAGGTGTATAAGTGCTATATGTGGTAAGATTTCTATATTCCAATGCCATATGCGTATATACTGAAATTTGTTTTATTTAAGTAGTAATGGAGACACTGCTGTTATCAGTAGCAGGTCAGGGGGCTTTTATCATGGGCAGACAGATAACACAGAGAGCTGCTCTATATAAGAAAGACTTCATTTTCAATACAGAGCCCCAATCCCTTTAAAATCCTGCAACTGTGGAGAAAGTTTGAGAGCAGTGTGCAATAAAAGTTGTCGCCCTAGGGGGCGCCTATCACCTCTGTTGTTATCCACCACTGAAAACAATGGCAGAGAAAATACACTGCAGACCAAAACGACTTATTTTTTGTTGGCCACTTGACAAGTGTCATTTGTAAAATACAGTATTCAGTTACAATAAAGAATTCTGAAAGGAAAAGTGACAATTATGAAAAAGAAATGTGGAATTCTAGGTTTCTAGGTCACCATTGTAAAATGAAAAGTTTAAATAAAAGATACCACAATATATTTTATGTTTCATAACTTCCTGGTAAAAACAGGCTTTAGTAAGATGTCATACTATACATTTATTTTAAGTAAGCTTGTGTACTGAATACAAGTATTTTCCAAGGTCTGGACTCTCAATGGCTGTTGCCTCGGGGTCTTGCAGGAGAAATAAACCATCCCTGTTTACAACCAATTGTCTCACACTAAACTAAAACCCACAGCAGTCACTATTCTGACTGAACATCTAGTATGTTCTCTGCTCTGAGCACTTCAATAAACTGTTACTTTGTCCATCAAACTCCTGACAACTGCTAAGGAAGAAAAACTAACTGCATATTTTTCTTTAGCTTTTGTTCTGTGCATAGCCAGTGCAAAACCCCAAAACATGCGCAGACTGTCAGATAAACATCTGTAAGCCTCAAAAAAAGCACTTGCAGAGGAAAGTGTAGCACTGAATAATTTAGACCATTCGTTACATCTAGCTAAGTGTGTTTGCTGCTGTTGTGACCTGGAGGCATTTACTTTCAGTGTGGTGCATGTAGCACAAATGATTTCTACGAAGGGTGTTTTCCCCTCCACATTTTCCAAGCCTCGCTAATGCTTTAAATGTTAAGAGGCAGTACTGCAAAAAAACTGACTGAGTTTTCCGCCCCTTGCAACGATTTGGCATTCTGACAAAAAACATTTTAGGAAAAGCAAAGCTAGTCTCAGCCTTAGAGTCTTCACATATTTTCAGCTATTTCACAGTGTGTTTTTTTCTGTGCAATTGCTTGGGGAGAGTGCCATGTCATTCTGTTTATTATTGGAGTATTATACATTTCTGATAGCTCCGCCCCCTAAATGGAATGTTAAATTAAAGAACTTTGATTGGTCGCTTTAAAGATTGTGCTTGTGTCAAAATTAAATCAGAATTTCAGAGCAACAATATATCTGATAGGTTTATATCAGAGTGAGAGGTGTTCACCAAATGAATTTTCTTGATGCATCCCAGTTGTTGAGAACTGATTTTGCTTTTCTGTGCCATGCACAACCAGGAAAATGAGGGCAACTGTTCATATTCTGAGCAGTGTGTAAATTACACCGTGTTTATTTTGCATGTTCTGCGCAGTAACCTCTGGACTCATTATGTGTTGTATTACTTCCTGGAAACCAAAAACATGCAGTACATTCTTATGAGCAGCAACCAAACTGACCTAACCCCGAATTATTAAAAAACAGCTAAACAGAAAGACACACCCTTAATTTAAACACAAATACCCAGGTAACAATTTTAAGAATGTTTCCCTAACGTTTCCATTATTAATAAAAACATTTTAAAAATGTTTTTTTTAATTTCTAGGAATGTTTAAATAGTCCAGTTTTTAGACATTGTATTAACGTTACTGTTTAAACTTTTTTATATTCTGTAATGCTTTTAAACATTCCAACTTAAGACTTAATCTTAAGTGATTTACACATATATATTTATGTATATATATATATATATATATAAAATGTTAAAAAAATTCTAATGTTACTGCAAGAAAATGATTAACTTTTAAAGAACCTTTAACGAACATCAGCCAATGTTCTGAGAATGTTCCATGTTAGCTGGATATTCTTCATCTCCTCTAGTGCTGTTTCCAGCCTCCACTCAGGCAGAAACAGAACCTCCATCAGCAGAAGAACATCATCCTTAGTTATTAAAGACTTTAACCCTGACTCTACAGCTTATTCCTTCAGCAATAAACAGTAAGCAGTATCTCTGATCATAACTTCAACAACTAAAACCGATAATGCAAGAACATAAGATTATTTATTTTGTCACACTCACGTGATTTGGACTCAGGAGATGGTGGGGAGAGGCTGGACACGGCGAGGTCACTCTTTGATTTCTTGGGCTTTTTGGGGTGGATCTGCCAGGGTTTCTCATTACCCCTGGAGTCCCGTCGTGTGACTTTGTATTCTACAGAGATGAAAAAATGATTCAACAGGAAACCACGAGACATCAGTGTTTATGTATGTGTGCACATATTCCTCAAACAGCTTGCAGGGCAGTGAACTAAACCCACCAGAGGAGCTATCAGCCCACAATGCAGCAGATCCAGATAGAGTTCTTTGGATCCTGCCTGGACTCTCCTGCTTGGTTTGCAGATGGCCAATGAGAAAAGCAATGGGGTGGTCTGGAGTCTCAGTTATAAGCTTGGTCATCATCTCCTGTGAGAGCCAAACAAAAGGTCATCATAGAACAGACAGTTATAGATATTTAAACCCAGAAGCTTTGTGCCCAAGAAATTTTTAAGTAACAAATTAAGAGTCTGATTAAGTAACAAAAACGTTAAAATTGTTATTACAAATGTTCCAGGAACATTAAAATTTGAATGTTCAAAAAACGTCCAATATTTTATAGGCTGTATTACTGTTATTGTTTGTTTTATAAGAACATTTTTTTATTCTGTAATGTTTTTAAAACTTTTAACTAACAACTTAAAATAATGTTTTTGATCATGTAAAATTAAAAGTATTTTTGTATAATGTAAAAAGTTATATTAACATTACTGCAAGAACGTTTTTAATAATTTTGAGAGAACTTTTAGAGGACATTAGCCAACATTCTAAAAACGCTCCCATGTTAGCTTGGCATTTTCCAAAACACAAATTCAACTGGATCTTTTCAACAAAGATACCCCTCAACAAAACATACTTTTAGTTCTGTGGTACAAGCCAGACAATCACAAATAAATCACCAAAAACGCAAGATGCAAATGCGTTAATTACAACCTATAAGCCTTGTTGGATAATTAACTAACATAGCAACAGGGGGTACATAAAAGAGAGCTATAATTTGTGGGTTTAGCAGGAAGTAAATTAAGCAGGGCTGTGCTAACTACCAGGCCTTGTGGTAAACAGTAAAACATGGTGTGGATTGGCCTCAGGAATGTTAAATGTTTGACTCACATCTGAGAGGGGCTTTCCTGGCTTCCTTCTGTGACCTCTTTAATGCAGATGTCACTCGAGTGATGTCACGGTTAGAGTCACAACCAATGAGAAAAAGACTCACACAAACAAGATCTGTTTCATGAAGTAGAGCTGTTTGTTCTGTAATCTAATATATGTGTGATGTTGAGGATTCAGACTATCTTATTTTTATTCAGGGACTGTGACCTAAATTTCTTAAGTTTAAGTTTCTAAGTATCTAAGTTTCTTAATGGATTCTGTAGCAACATCAGGATGCAGAAAACCAGGATCTCGATCATACTGACAAACTGGGAGATTTGGCAGAGTGGAGGCAATTTCAGTCTCTCTAATAGACAAATGGACAGCTTGCCAAGTTCAGTGTAAATGCTAAAGTGAAACGGCTCTGGTGAACTACATTTCCCAAGCACACTCCCACTTATCACTCCCACTTATTAAGCTATATATGTAGGTTCATACCTACAGTCTTTCATAGCGATAGCAAGCTATTGTTGAAAGCATAAGATCCCGCCCTCTTTTCTCTACAAAACCACGCCTCCCCCGAAACACATGTACATACACATACAGCCGGGCAGGTAGGACATCCTATTATTGCATTAGTCCTGCGCCTTCCACAGAAAATATATAAATGATGAAAGATGCTCTCAGATGAATGGTTTTGAGAGATTAAAATTATTATTATGTTTTCAGCTCCTTGCCTATCTAGACAAACTAATTGTTGTACACATATAGATGCAGTGAGCTGTTAGTATAGTGGCTTATGCTGCCACTGTTGATAATAGTGTTTGTACACAGCTGAGGTTTTGATCAGAGCTCCTATTTTCCCTCTGATTCCATCATTCATGTCTTGCGTCACAGCGGGCAGAAGCTGAATGAATGCTGGGACACAGTGCTGGATGAGTTCCAGCCCTTGAGATGAGAGATGGAGGAAAAAAGAGCTACAGCTGCAGACATCCACCCACAGGCAGACGTATCCAAGACTGTTGTCTTACATTACAATCCATTTAAATCTATCTATCTGCCTATCTATCTGTCTGACTATCTATCCGTATGTCTGTCAGTCTGTATGTATATGTATATTATATATATGTATGTAAGAAATATGCACATATACATATTTACAAGAGTTATATAAATAAAATATATATAAATAATTTAATGATGATTTAATATATATTAAATCTTGTTCCTATAGCACATATACATTTACATTGTATACCTTGAAAGCACTCTATGTCGCTTTGGATAAAATTGTCTGCCAATTGTCTGCATAGTGAATAAATGTATAATGTTTAATGTAAATATTACAGCAGATCTTCCACTGACAGTCAACATTTGAAAACAAAATCAATTTCGTTCAGTTGTTACTCTGTTTCACACAGTCAGATGTGTTTGTAGGACACTCAGAGTAAAGCTCAACAGAGAGAAACTCACACTGCATAGATGCCTCGGGTATCTGCAGGTCACGGTTACATTAATTAGTGCCTAGACCTCCAATACGCTATAAATAAAGATAACAGAACTCTTTATTTCCTCTTCATTATCCGGACCGCTGTGTGTATGTGCAGCTCACTACAGTAATTAGCCAAGTCTCAACAAGGCCCACAAAGCCTTATTATTAATCTCTCCCATTTACTTCATTTAAAGGTTGCCTGTAACAGGACTGAACGTGACCCAATGCCGTCCACGCAGACCTCATTAACACCCTGTTAAGTTGGTTCTCAGTAGCCTCTGTGAACTTTATGGCTGAAACTCATATTAGATTTTGCTTTCTTTACTGACTGAGAGTAACACAACAATTTATAGAAACCCAGACCGTACAGTGCTTGAGGTTTCAATTGCCGTGGTGGCTGTCAGCTTCAATTACAAACGGGAAATGCGATGATTCTCCAGCCAATTGATTTTATCGATATTCTGGGTGCTGATGCAGCATTTAATTTGTCACTTGTGGGATGCTGAGGAGCCACGTAATGACAGTTTCAGCTCAACAAACTCAGAACTGAAGAGCTCACATGTCTGGAAATGCTAGCTGGTCAAAACAAATCAAAGCTGTGGTCAACATGTGTAAACCAAAGCATGTTAATTATTTACTATATATTGTAATTGCTATAGTGTAATTTACTCTACAAAGGCAATTTTAATGCTCCATTGGCTATCAGAACTTATTAAAATGCTCCCTGTAATACTCATTTCTGATTGGTCAATCTAAAACTGTGTTTCCATACGTATAGTGACTGCTAAACTATATATTGGATTGTTCTCAAAGAGAGTCAACAATCTGTTGCTCTGTCTTAACCAATAGTGTGAGTTTGGGGCGGGGCTATCTGTCTGTCCAACCAATGGCAGACGGTTTGGTTAACCAGTTTCAAACAGGGTTGGATGACATAAGCAGCACAGAAATGACACATTACAGCTTTAAGACGCAGCAGCACAGTGAATAAAAGCAGAAATGACTAAACAACTTTTTACCCTCGTCCCCTCACAGCATGATCTCAATGAACATTAGCTGACACTGTTTCAGAAAGGTCTGGGCTGTGATCCTTTCACAGGAATGGAGCCTTGAAAAAGCTGAGGCACACAAATTGCTCTAAACGCTGTATGACTTTTGTCTGGGTCAGTGTACCCCTGACTTTGGATAAAGTGCTTGGTGAGATCATAGCTGATATGTTGGGTCAGTCCTTTTTACTGAACAGAGAAAGCTTAAAGATTCTGTTTGATGATTATGCCCACCACTAATACTTAACATATTCATTCATAAAAATACAATATAAGAAACACCTTAAGAAAGGTTAAATATGTAGACATACATACACTGTTTTTTTAGCTGTTCAAACATTAGAAATTATCATAATGCATAATTATATTCAGCTAGGACAATATTGTTTGACTTGGCTGATCCAGAAATTTAGAATATGGTTGGATTTTTAATCCCTTATATTTTTATTTTTAGTTAGGAAATGTTTACAGTCATAGCAGAGTTGTGCTACAAACGAGAAACTAAAAATGATAAGAAAATATGACAATTTTTTTTTGGTTTGACTTTATAACGATGTTGAAAGGTTTAAAATGATCATGATGGTGTCAATAAGTCTTTATTTAACACCTAAATGAATAATGCTTTCCTCCCCACCATGAACGAAAAAATATTTTAAATATCACACAGGACAGATAAACCTAGAACGTCCCTGCCCAAGATTTTATACAGCTTAGCAAAGCAAAGGAACTACATGAGACAGATGGTAAGATTTCAGCCTCCAGTTCATACAAACACATGCACTGGCCAACGGAAGAATATGCTAATCGCATATGTTTTAAATACACCAGCTACTTCTGTGTTGATGCCTGTGGTTTTATTGCCTGAATTCATTAGACTGTACTGTATTCTAATCAGACCTCCATCTGCTCTGGCTACAGTATATTGTGCGAGTGAACACAAAGCACTCACAACAGAGATCAATTATACTGCTGTTTCCGAACATTTTACCCCTTTTATTACAGTGTCTCTAACCATTAGACTTTGTGAGGGACTCTTTGATTGGCTATTGATTACCTATTTTCCTGTTCTTACTCTAAACTTGTTCTTGTCACAGCTGGATGTAGCAAATAATCAGAGACCATGAGCTTGACTGACTTTTACTCATCACAGATACAGTTACAGTATGTGTGTATCTTACACACACCAAATGCAGATTACAGAGTTTCACTGAAGGTTCTTAATTCATGGGATAGTATGCAAAAATAACACTATATGTAACAATGGTAACGTTTTAATATATGACCTAATACGTTTTTTTTATACTTTAAAAAATTCAATAAAAAGTTCTCAGTACATATCATCATAGCCATTATCTTTATTTAAAGCACAATCAAGAGGCTAAAGAAAGTCTGTTAGGAAACTGTTACATTTATACCATGTTTTTTGCAAGATAATCTCTTCATTCATTTAGAGCAGCCAGAGACTAACTGCCAGTTAACTATATTGCCTCTCGGCCATCCTCTTTAGACCTAAAGGGACAATTGTGTTAATATTTACTCTATATTTACTTTTTTTCAAACTCAGAAAACATTCTTTACTCTGTTACAGTCTCTGTCACCATCTACTGCTACTGTAACAAAAATTCCATTTTGTTTCTCTTGTATTTTCAATTTTGGGTGAACTATCCCTTTAAATGAATCTATAAGTTCATGAAAACTGTATAGAGAACTCACTAACAGTGAGAGTGTGACAAGACAATATAAAGACAATGTAAGCATAAAATGTAAAACTATAAAACTATAGCTGTATATTTTACAGTGTAAAAGCTGCACTAAATAAGCATGTAAGTGGCCTTGCATGAGTATGATAGCATCCAAATGTTATATGTTTAATCATATTGACATAAGTATCAATAAGTATACATCCATTTTTGTTATGCTTTAGTAAGGAGGTATAACTCTTTAAAAATGCAGTGGCTATAGCCCTGGTTTTAATCCCCAATGCATACAGTATTGACCTCAATTTAGTTACACTTGTACACCAAGAGCTGCTATAGTAACTCACAAAGACTTTATTTTTTGTCTTACAGTCTTTGCTGTAGTGCTTAAGCTGTTACAGTAAGTACAGTAACAGCTACAGTGGAAACATATCTTACAAACACACCTGGGATCAGACACTGATAATAGTTATGATGTGTAAACACACAGCAGCTCTATATCAGCTGTTTGCAGTAACATTAGAAAATAACAGAGGTGGTGAGTGTTTCACCTGATAAAGAAAACTGGTATCACAATTTAATATGCCTATATTTGTGTCACATTATGGAGTAATGTATTCTGATATGTAGGTACTATGCAAATAAAGCTATATTTAGGACTACACTTTACAGCGTAGTATTCATATTACAGTGTATTTAACACTGTGCAACAAATGGGAACATACTGGAAGGATTAACGCTAGTTGTCACAAAATGTCACAATGATTTTAGTGTGTAAAAGGTTTTGAGATGAAAAGTCTAATAACACAAATGTGTTTTGGTTCAAACATCAATATTTTGTCTGGGCAATAAAGATAAACTGTTCAATAGCTTTTTATGTAGCCAAAAATGTAATATACTGTATGTGCCTACAGAAAAAATGATTTTTGTAGACTAAGAAATATATAAAACATAAAAACCCTGGTTGAAATGTAAAATATGACCAAATTTAAAAGTAATAGTTAATTTTAAAGCAGTTTTCTTACAGCCCCAGTCCCATACAGTTCTCTCCGATCTAAAATGCTTCAAAACTATCCCCGTTGAATAAGACAGTAAGAAGGTAGACGCCGTTTAGCTCCGGGACTGCGTTCATCTGACCGTTCGCTCCACGGCGTCGCTGTCCATGGTGCTGGGTCACAACCGCGCTGCTTTTAGCTTTATTGCCGTTTAATATTCAGCCCATGCACGCAGTTCCTGCTACAAAACAGGTGATACATCAGCAGTTTGACTGATGTATGTGGTTCTTGACTTGATATGGACTGTGGTTCTTACTACAGAACCCTCACGGAGATGGATGACAACGCTGTTTTGGTTCATTATGGTAAATACCAGAAAAAGTCATTTTTCTCAAGGTTACTGTATTGCACTCTGCTACAGTACGATGTACAACATGTTTAGAGCCGTGCATGAAATCTGTTGCATTTATTTTACGTTAGTGTATCACATTTATTATCCAATACTGGTGTCGCTGGCTGTGCAAAAGTACTATATACAGCACTATATACAGTTACATTGTAGATGTACATTATTTGGTGAGCCAAATTATACACTACAAACTAAAAGACTAAAAACAAGGACTTAAACGGATCATATAAGCCAAGACTTACATCTCATAAATATATTTCAGTAATAAAACCAGGGTTGCAATAGAGAAACAATGGCATACACCTGTTTGGGTAACTGAAAGAAAGCGTCGATTCAGCAAAAACATCTCACCTTGATTTACCTCAGCTCATATATATATATATATATATATATGATCTGGCTCTATATCAAGTCTAGTAAGGCGACATCATTACTTTCGTTGCATTAATATTATATTGTAGTGGAAACGTACTATGCACTGTCCATAAGAGCAAGCGTGTTGTTTGCATGTATTTATACAGTTGCAAATTTAAAAGAAATAAAAAATAACAAAGCTTTCCTAAAAGGTGTTATGTCTTCCTTCGAACTCAACTACATTTATTGGAGAAAAATGCACTGCATTGAAAAAGGCACTAGTTCATGTTCCCGTTGAATTGCAGTACAGCAAAATTACTGTATGCCTGTAAAAACTATAAACACCTTTGAGTGTTTATAGAAAAAAAGTTGAGAAAAGGAGCATCGTACCTCAAACAACGGTCCGATTTTGTTCTTCTCCAGGTATGACTGTATTCTTGACTGCTGTAGAGACGCCATGGATAATGTTTTGCATTTAAGAGCAATCGGTGGAGATATCGCTAAATATTGGCACGCATCTTCAAGATGAATGTATCGATCCTCAAACGATCAACCGAGCGCGACAAATCTCTACCGAACAGCGAGCGGATATCCACAACTGAGACTCCGGCGTGTGTTGAAGCACATGCTGAAAGTGGCGAGCTTTGAGTCCTCCCCTCCTCTTGGTTACTATCTGATGGGACTGTCCCTCCTCTGCTCTCGACAGAGTAACTGGCGACGGGTTCTTCCAAAGCCAATGAGAAAGATCGCAGTCAGAATCAATCTGATATTCATTGGCTGCTCAGATCGGAGAAACCCGCCCTCATTGTTTACCTAGAGTAAGAGTGAATGTTATATTTGCATTGCATATGTATTGTGTTATATGTATTGCTTTGGGTTGTGTATTGGGCTATTGGGTTGTGTGTTACATTGCATTAAACTCATTAGGGTGTAACCGGACAAGTATTATTTATGGAACAATGTAATGAATCACAATGGTTTATTAGAATGCATGATATACATGGTGAAACTGCACTTTGTTTTTGTTTTTTTATCTGATATCTTGAGTTTGAAATGGCAAGCTGGTTAGCAGACTGATTTCAGTATGTGATGTCACAAGTCACAGTTTTGTGTGGATTTATCATTTGTTTTTAGCTGCAATCTGTAACTTTTGCCTCTCTATCGCCATCTCTGTTTGAAATATAAAATTACAGTTTATTTACATATATTTCTATACATGTGTTAAAGTCAAATGAAGCCAAATTGAGCATTTCCCAGGAATTCGGACCCGACAGCTTAAAATGCAAATCATTATTTTAAACACACTGTTGCAAATTGGGGTACAGTAAGGAGATTGTGTTGAACACTGGTCTGTCATGTAACTCATTTTTGTTCATTTTTAACCAGAAAAAGTTACATAATACAGATTTAAGAAAGGTTATAATTCAGAGACCTCCACACAGTCCATCAGTGTCAATATGAGAACGATTGGAAAGGATCCATTTCATAACAGCTGTACTGTGAGCTCAGGAAAATGATGACAGGAAAACATGTTTGTCTAAGACACTTGCCTGCATGCAGAGGCCATTAGCAAGATTTCACACAACTATAACTGGCCTCATATCAGCCAGACATTTGATGGATGACACAGAGCAGAGGGGCGATTCTGTGGACCCAGTACATGCGTACTGTCAAGTATAGACATTCATTGCTAAATTGTGACATTTGTGACACCTTTTACTACTTAATCTTTAGTTTGAACTCAAAGAGCTACATTATGAAGCTTGCAAGAAACCAAAACTAACAACCAAACAAAAAAACAGAAGGATTTGATTTAATTTCCTTTAAAACACTTTATTTGAAATTAATTACAAACTGACATTACAATTTTTTGCAATAGCAAGAAAATCAACCTGGTTCTCAGGTTCAGAGGACAGAACATGCATTTGGAAAATCTCACAACGGGTTAGTTTTATGACAAAATAAATAACTGTCTTTTAGGTAAAAACTTTTTACAGTAATATTTTCACACAAATTTATTTTTAATGCTTGCTTAGATTTTTTTGCCTGCTTAGATTAAGAGCACATTAAATGAAATGGAAATTTATATAACATAAAAATATTAAGAAGCAGGTATTGAATAATTGAACAAGTATTTTCTCTCTCTCAAAATGATATTTATGGAGTTAATAAACATTTTCTGTTTAGAGCAACATTGCATAGTAACGATTGATTAATTTGTTATTTTAAGCAACACTAAGATAACGTAACACAATAACTCCTGAGTACTGAATATTTTAGTTGTGGATGTATACACGTATATTTATATACCTACATAAAACATATAACACTGATTAGCACAATGTTGGGTGCATGAACTCCAGTATGTCACTCTAAATTCACTGAGACAGCAGTTTTGTTACTGCAACTTTAGCTTAATACACTATGGTGTTAATAAACTCAAGCAACCAAATTGAGACCTAACAGCGTTCTGGAAAATAGATGACAAACATTTTTAAGGCAAGAAACATACAAAACCATTCTGTCAAATTAAAGCCTCCGGCTAATAGGCCAATTTTGTTTAAGACTGAATACAAATGATGAACTATTATCAAACGTTAACGTCAACATAAGAGATACAGAAACTAAAGCACTGTGCAAACTTTATACATAAAGAAGAAAGTTATTTTAAAACAGACATTCTGCATTAACTTGACAGCAGCCGGGGGATCAGACATCCTGTTTGTTTGATCTTCGGTCTAAAACGAGATGCACCACAAGAATAAAATAAAAAATAATAATGGTGCCTTCAGAAAGCTACAGTATGACAGATGTCAATAGATATTATATCTGGAAGTGTTTGAGTTGGGAGGGACAGATGCCTCTGAGGACTAAGGACAGATGTCCAGACCTTCTCCTTAAATGGAATTAAATTGTCCTTAAAAGGAATGTGGGTGTGGTCATCAGACAACAATGCCCTTAAATGGAACATGGGTGTGGTCATCAGGCATTTCCCTTAAATGGAATGTGTGTATGTTGTAATGGGGCTGGATGAGATCAGTTTCAGATCTGCTGAAGACAGGCAGGTTCAGGGGTCACCGTCAGCAGGTGGAGGCTGACACAGTTTGTACAATCTGTTAATGGAAATAAAGACAGTTTTACAAATTGACACACTGAAATTTTACAAAAACATTTTACAGTTTTGCAA
>JAZGTK010007380.1:0-19463 GCA_036877625.1 Ambastaia sidthimunki | reverse complement strand
TTTTTAAAGGTCAGTCATCCACTTACCCAGGACAGACTTTAGTTTTGCCTTGTTAACTGGCTTGCATCTCAAGAAAACCTCCTGCTATACTGTTGAGAAGATCTCAGCAGTGCTGTTTATGACAGTTTAGTTTCTGTCTCAAGCATTAAGTGTGAAACCAAAATAAAAATATTACAGATAAAGCGAGTATCAAAAGATGTCTGATGCTTGTCTGAGATGTCAGAGACCAGAAGATTTAGAATGTCCTGCTTTCTACTGCTGTATAGCCATCAAGTATAACTAAGAAAGAAATGCATTTTAGAAAGACATTCAGTCTTTGAGTGTTGCTTTTACAGCAACAGTAAAACAGCGGCGATCCAAGTAAACCAACATTCAAAAGAAATCACAAGGGTAACAGAGTTTTACAGCAAATCTAATTACAGTAAATAACATGTTGCTGGATTGAGCACCTCTTGGTCACAAACACCAGAAACATCAATCACACACAGATAAAACAATCACAGTGAACCAGGAAACTGACAGAAACCTAGGAATTCTCTGTGACCTAGTCATTTAACTAATGCTTTTGTATGCACCAAAAATTTAATTAAATTTACAAATCTGTGTATTTACAAATACATTTAAATTTAATTAATAGTTTTTCATCAAGTGTCCTCCAAAGACACCTTTAGTAATGCCCTTGAAACATATATTGAACCAATTTATAGAATATCTCCATAATGTTAAAGTACTTTTCTATAGCTGCAATTATAGCAAACATATAAAATAAAAAATACCCTTAAACATTAAATACTAATTAAAAACGAAACATGTTAAATACATACATATTGTAATTACCTGCATGATTTTCGTTCACTACACCAGCTATACACCAATGCAATTCAATATTTCCTTTGATGGCATCCTGATTGCATTTTTTATGACCAAATATACGGTGCAATATTCATTAAACAGTATAGAGAGATTATACCACCATCACAGAAGGATGTTGCAAGACACGTTCCTCCTAATGGGCTCAGCTTATCAATGTTACATCACCATATCAATAAACATGGAGCCATATTACAAGGTGCATAAAACCCTAAGTTAAAATCCAACACATTTGCATGTCAGCAATCTTTATTCCATTATAGCAGGTCATTAAAAAGCAGTCAGCACATGACTGACAAATAGATTAAAAGAAAATGTCAGAACTAATATCCTAACTGCATATTTATGGCCATTCAATGGCATGTTTGTCAGAATTCATCGTCTCCAAATTGCCCCACTTTAGTTTAGACATCCAAGGAGGGCACAGTACTGAATAAAGCAGTGAAGGGGATCTCCCATCACTTTCACAGCACATTTCACAGTATCAGAACTGCCCCGAGGCATGATATTGAAAATGGCAGATGAGAAAAGCTCTTATGGGGCTAAGAGAGCAAACCTGAGTTGCGGTTGTGCGTGCATGTCATGTAAAACAGTAATGACTTTCTCTTGACTTGCAGAAAGTAGCCAGGCTGCCAGGTTAGTCCTCTGTGTGCTGCTGTTCCATTAACTGTCCTGTGTAGATCATGAATATTCTGTCTTTCTGCTGTGTTCCACCTAATCCTGGGAGACAATGAAGAGACCAAACTGTAGACAATGCTGCAATCATTTGAAAGTCTGCAGCTAGCAACAACCTAAAATTGTTAGCTGGGATAACAGGCCCCATCATCTTTCAGTGGTGAGAACACATTAAAAATTGATCGTATGAATGTCTTAGACCTTCATTTGTAGAACTAATGGACCGAGTTTGAGGCCACTACAGTCAATAATGCTGCTCCTTGCATTCACATCAAAATCGATGGGCATCCTTATTTGGATCTTAACCTACATGATGCCCCAAGGTTCTCACAAAAGAGCTTTGATCTGCCATGAATCAAGCATGAACTAATTATTGGCTGATCAGACGGTAAATGATGGTTGCAGTGTGATAGCGTGTATTATTCCTTTTCAGTTTTGTTCAGAAACAAATCAAAACAACAGCAATTGATGGTAAAAAGCAGCAGACAACTCGCAATGTTTTTAAGAACAGGAGAGTCACTCGCGCCTCCACGTAATTGCTCATATATAATGAAACCCATTGTTTATTCACGGTGCAAAACAAGATAATTACATAATCCATTTTGAATGAGGTTCAAAAGATGGTTTCTTGGGTTGGCAATCTGAAATAATGTAAAATCAATGGGTACGAATTCAGCTGGAAAATAAGAATGTTTAGGTGCTGTAAAGGTGAGCTCACGGTGGATCATCTCTTCCTTCATCATCACTTTAAGTAGGTCCCAATGCACATCCTGACTATAATTAGCACCACTGGGGCTGCGTAGCGTTTGTAGCGCTCCGTGGAGAAGACTCCTAGTTCAGAATGACTGGGAACTCATTTACTGCCCATGATGCTATGGGGAAAGTTTCATGCTTGAGATGATGGAATATGTTGCGGGATGTCTTTGATTTTTTTTTAGAAACTTTTAAGTAGTAAAGTTAGCAGTTTGCTGGAAGTTGGTTTATTTCGAATTATGAGTCCTACTTTAGCGTGTGAGAAGATGTGCACCTTAATTTTCCATCTCAATTCACCATAATTGATTTTTTCTGTGCATTAAAGGGGCGCTTATCATCATGAAGAAGTTCATTTTAATTCATCATGAAACCCTCTCAGAAATCAATTTAATATCTAAAGTTTTATACCCATGTCTTGTCTCCAACACCATATAGATATTCTCTGAATTTCTGTGGTACTGTGTGACTAATACTAATAATGTCTCATAATTTTAATAGTTTTCGTTCCAAATGTTTCCAATATTCCAAATGTTTCCAATATTCCATAATGCTGTATGTAGTGTTCCAAATATTTGCTGTAGTATGTCAGTGGTTTGATAGCAAACAACCCTGAAGGAAGATAAGATAAATAGAAAAAAAGAAAAGTTTTCCTTTGGAGACAGACAGGTTAACAGTGAGGTTTTGCTATGTTTTGATGTGTTGTGCTGGAGGGAGTGAAATCAGCAGTGTAATTCAGTAGGGAACTCCCACCTCAACTGGATCTATATGTGGAAGTCTCACAGCACAGTCAGGCCTGAGAGACCTCAGAGCAATGATAAACGTTTGTCACGTCCCTCAGAGAACACAGTTCAAACGTGTGCTGTCACAAACCCACCTACACAGCAGAATGCAGCATGAAGAAACGTGCAAGAATGAAGCTAATGGTCTGTCTATCTTTCTAAATGAGACATGATGTCATTGCTACCACATACATCTTAGGGTCATGAACTTTTTGACGTTTCTCATCAAGGACTATAAGAAGAACTTTATAAGAAGAACATTACATACATTTCTGAATGTATAAAATGTATAAATGCATAATGCATTTGTTAGGCAGCACTGTGTTGCCACATAGGATCAGATTTGCCTTGTTGGAGTTCAAAAATAGCTAAAAAATGTTCATAATATATTTGCCTTTGTTTAGCGTATGTTTAAATAAACCTAAAACTTTAGTTAACAGCATGACACAGTTTGGCACAGACCATAGATCTGATATTTTATTCCACAGTATTCCAAGGGCCCTCAGCCCTGGTATTCCATTCAGTCTAAAGGACCATTACAAGAACAGCATAGATCTCCTCTCACATTCTGAGGCAGCAAATATTCAGGGAATAAATTATAACTCAGGGACTTTCATTTCACATATCTCAATAGAATTAATGTGCTTCTGCCTGGAGGATCATTAGCATCATCTCAGAGGCCTTCCTCGGTACAGTAGACTAACCCTCATTTACACTTTTACTGTGGCTGAAAATGCAGGTAAAATTGTAACATTTATCCGCCTCTGTTCCTTGTGACCCTGAGTCAGTTCATTTTAGTAAGACTAATTCCCAGGACCTTGGGGTAATATGAGACTTTTACCACATAAATTGTTCCCTGTAATGGACTGTGTTGTTTCCAACAAAAAGTACAACAAAAATGGTTTGGTGACAAACTTTTAAATAGTCAAGACATTCCTAAAGGTGGGGAGAGGGGGACATGTTGTTATTCAACTGAAAATTAGCTCTTTATTAGGTATGACAGTTGTCTAGCTAGTGATTTAAACTGTTCAAATTAACAGTTTAATGTGTTAACCTGTTTACCTTAATGTTACTGCAGACAAGAGACATGCCCAACGTCTCAGTCCGATGAAGCTACGAGCTACACTCATCAAAGCTGATACAGAAGTGTTAGATAATTCAGAACTCAGTGTCTGAGCATCAGTATCAGTGTCAGGAACAGAATCATCACACTCCAGCCTGAAGCATCTCTCACTGTGACAGTGGGAAATCTTTAACCTCCACCTTCAGCTCCTTCATGCCGTCTGTCAGTCGCTCCAGATCCTGAAGTGCGATCTTGACAAGGTACTTACATTTTGTTTACATATCACTCCTAACCAAATGATATTCTACTTGCACTTTTCATCATGTTGATTTAGTGTGTGTGTGTGTGTGTGTGTGTGTATTGTATATATACCAGTACATTTTTGGTCTTCATGAGGAAAAAAGCTTATATCATACATATGCTCTTTTTTGACAAATAGCAGAATAGTGTGTGTGTATGTGTATGTGTGTGTGTGTGTGTGTTTACAGTTTTTAATTGTATTACTGTATCTGGATCTCTAAATTACCCTGAATTTGGTATGTGAGAAAGTTTTATTTTTTGTCAGGCCTCTGCCATATAACATACATTTAAATTCTCTTTAGCACTTTAATTTCCTTAATCATATTGGAACATTACATCTCCCTAAGAGTCATAATTATAGAATTCAAGCTGTTTGCTTTTGAATCAACTCCACTATGTACCCTGTGAATATCATACAGCTTCATCAATAAAACGACTGATGCTGTAGAATTGTATTAGTATTAATGTGTTTTAAGTGAATGGTTTTATTTGCATGAGCTTTGCACAACCTGGTCCTGCCGCAATAATTAGAATTCTGTCATGGCAAGCTAAATCATATAAAAGCAAATCAAAAAATCTATATACGCATACTTTAATACACAGAACAAAAGTTCCTGCTATCCACTGTCAATGTTGCCAAAATATTGAGAGGTGTTTTGGTTGAACTTGTGACAGGAAAGTATCCAGGCACCCGGTACATTTTCTGTATATGCATGTTACTGCACAGCTACTGTATCAGATATGCAGCCCCACGGCTTTGAATGCTGAGATGAAAGCTGTTTGAGTGGCGTGTACTACTATGATCGGCGACGAGTGGTTTGATGTTGAAAGAAGATACTGGTAATACATTCAATAGATGTGCAGCCTCCAGAGAACCAGCTCAAAGCAGAGGGGATTATATATCCACCAGCAAAAAAGCTCTATTGTAAAATGACAAAGCCCACTCAGTACGGGACAGCTTAGTGTAATGATGCATAGCTAGAAAAGGTCACATTGTTAGAACCATGAATTAAACACAACTGTTCCCTCTCATTGTGTGCCTATATATTCCACCCTGTCTACCTTGTCTAAGTCGGTCAGGTTTTCCTGTCCCTCCGGTATACGCGAGGCAAAATGAGCTTGCTATCCATGGCAAGTGTCACCATCCATCACCTTAATGGTGTCATGAGCAAACCTCTCATGAGGAGCAGTCCAGTCACACTCCAGGCTGAAGTGTGGGCAGCAGAGTTTGTAATCTTATGTTTAACTAAAGCCTCTAATGAAGTACAGGTTCCTGTCACACTGTGGGGTGAAATGTGTGTACGGTGTGTTATGTGAGCACAAAAATGTGTGGGTCTGTACTTTTTTGGGTTGTGGTTTGTCACCCTCCATTACCGGTTTCATTGGCATTGTGAGCGGTAATGACCGAGGTGTAAACTTTTGGCTTGTTAGCAAGATCCAGTTAGCCTCTGGTGGTAGATGACATAACTACACAATTATAGAAGCAAGACTTAAGAAATTTTTTTATTCTCTGACTGCTCTCTTTGAGGTTACAGGTCAGGATAGTGTGCAGATCTTGGAAGTGTGCATGTTCTCGTAGTGCCATTGACCAATCAGCATTGTTCAGTTCATCCGGACATCCTTTTTCTGCAGATCCAGACTGGTTTAGTAACATGGAATTTACAGTTTAAAAACCCTGCATGCAGAACACTGTGCCATGAGGGAATATGGCAGATTTCCAGACCAACAAATAGACCCAAATCAAATCTGTATCTACTTCCCCTTATCTGCTGTCCAGGCAGAATTAATAAGAGATATCCTACAGGAAACCCTCTGTTATAGTGCATGCATTCATTAAACTTTTATAAAATGTTAAAATCTGTCGACACAACCCAAGGCTCTCCAATGATCAAAGACTGGATTGATTTTCCTTGTAAATTTGAACTATAGCGAGTGACATCTTGTTGGGTTTGTGAAACGTCTCTCATTAATTATCTCTGTGCTCTTCACTACAAGAAGTTGTTCATGGGCATATGGACATATCTTTATACATTACCCTCTACTTAAGATCTCAGACTATCAGTTTTCACTTAAACATACAGTATAAGCAGGTTAGACTGATATATGTGTGTAAATGTTTTCTATATATTATAGATATGTTTTTCTATATAATATATTTTCTATCTGCAAAGAGGTTAAACTTTAATTTCATAAAGAAATAGCTGCACTTTTAAAAGATGCAAAAGGTGATAATGGACGTTTGACATATTTTAAATATTTAGAACCCAGCAAAGAGAAAAATCGTGTATCTGAGAAGGTCTGGAGGTTTCAGAGTGTAAAATATATGGCATTTAAATAACTTAAGCCTAAATGCATTCATGTGTTCAAACAGACAGTCCTAGCTGGTTGGTAATTAGGTGCGTGTTTCTGCTTCAAGTGTTAGGTTTTGCTTGAAGCAGGGATGCGTGGTGGACGTTTTGGGGACTTAACACTTCAGACAGTGTGTGGTGAAGTCAAAGAAAGAGGATCTGGTCTGCAACAAACTCCACTGGTGCCATATTTCTGGTTTAATTACACATTCACAGTCACATTACACATTATAATTTCTCATTGGAGTAGAACAATGCAGAGGGGAGGGGTCAGATGCTTTTGGAAATTATGGAGCCACAGTGTATGGAGAGATCCATAAAGCGTCTATTATTTAAACTACATGTTGTTAGTTTATCATTAATAAGATGATTGATGCATTCATGTTAAAACGCACTTTCGTTCATTTAGTAATGAAGACAAATCTGAAAATCTGATTGGGTTTTTAATTTAATACGTTTTGTAATGTGAAATAAGCCAATTATGAGTATAAAGTTACATTTCGTGTGGGTTAAAATGAGAACGTTAGACTGATTGCATGTGTGTATATCATGCAGTGTGAGGTGTCATTTTGTCAGTAAGTGTGGCAAGAAAATATTAATAACAACACATTAAAATAGCTCCCCATCCTATAATTACTACATCATACTCAATTTAGCATTAATCTTAATTAATCTTGAGAATATCTGTTTATTTTTAAGTTTTAATCACCTTTGTTTTTTTTCTGGCAAGTAGAAAAAGCCAAAGTGTTTGTGTGTCTATTTAAATGCAGTGTGCTTAATTGGTATGGCAAAACTATTACTATACTAAACTATTTCTAATGCCAAAGCATTTTTGTGTAAAGTAAAATAAAAATAAATATAATGAACCCCAGTGTGTAATTTAATACTAAGTGTGATTCATTTAAAAGTAGATGAACGGTTTAGTGATGAGATCAGAGGGATGCTGTTTGCCCAGCATCGGGGCACTTTCTGAGGGATGGTGTTTGCCCAGCATCTGGGCATTTTCAGAGGAATGCTGTTTGCCCAGCATTGGTGCATTTTCTGTGGAGGCAAGGGAGGCCATGACACAGTCTAAGATCAAATACTGTAAACCACACAGGGTCAATTGAACTCACTTTGTTCTCATTGAGAACCTTAAAGTGCAGTAAATGTGAGGGAAGGATTGGCAAAACACAGGTGAAAGGCCAAATGAGACCTTTGACCTGTACAGAAAATTTAATCACTTTGTTGTGATTGGCTGATTAGCTTGTCAATGGGATAATGCCCACCTACCAAAAAGCAAGAATGCAGCTTCGTTCTCAGTACTGTTAAGTTTAGTAGGATAGTACTGTAAGTACTAACTTGGCTTTATTCATTTTCATACATTCTTTGGTATCCAGGCCTAAATCAGCTCTGAATACCTTTTCAGTTTATTGTTTGCTACCTGCAGCTGCTGAACCTAGTTGCTTTTATGCTTATTCATTTAGCAGATGCTTTTATCCAAAGCAACTTACAAAGAGAGAGATTATTTTGCCCTAAGAACCAACAAGCCAAGACTACAAAGCTACATTTACAAGTGGGAATTGCGTTCTGATGCTAGAGACTGGATAAACCATGAACCATGAAGTTTTTTTTCCACATTGAACATCAAAGCATTGAGGATTAGTCAGATGTCTGCAAAACAGGTGTTTTTTTAGATGTTTCTCGAAGGTTGTGATGGTCTCTGCAGATCGGGTGGAGGCTGGGAGATTGTTCCACCAGGAAGGAACAAAATAGGTGAACGTCTTGGAGAGCGATCTGGTATCTTGTTTTGGGGGAACAATCAGCTGTCGTTGCTGCTTCTGTAATATGTCTGCAATCAAAAAACTTACTAATATATACAATATATTCTAATATTGCTGTATACTCATTTCAAGGGCTTTATTGATCTAGCCTTCTTTGTGGCCAGAGATGGAGATAAAGAGACACCCAGAAGCGTGTGTGTGTCTATGCTTCTATGTGTGTAAGTGTAAGTGAGATTTCATTTCTGACATAGAGGTTGACAAAGCTTTAGTTTATTATCATGCTGTGCACACACTCAAAGGTCTGAGCATCTGTTGTCAGTGCATTGTGTTTCTTTCACCCAGCAGTGTGTGAGGTCTGTGTGAAGAGGTTTTTTTAAACAAATGCCTGTGTAATCAAAGAGGAACAAACAGTACAGAGCTGCATATGAGGGCTCATATGCAGGCGTGCGTATGTACATGTTTGTGTAACCCTGACCTTATGAAAAGGTGTGTGTGTAATTGTGTTAGTCACTGAATAGGACCTGTGGTTGGCTGAGTGGAAGATTTTTTGTATCTCTGCTCAGTCAAGATGTCTTCATCGAACTGGTGCCAAGGCTGGCAAGCACTCACTAAGGGGTTATTTTTCCACCGTCCAAAAATCCCAGCAATGTGATCAAAACCAATTTTCCCATTTGAATAAGCTTGAACGTGTTTGCTTATCTTGACTTTGCAGTCCAAGAAATCCAGGCTCAGATGGTAGGTCTATGGAATGGTTAAATGTGAGGGTAAGCACCAAGCAAAAAGCATGTTTTATGATTGTATCCTTGCAGGACTAAAGAGGAGCTTCAGTCCACCTTGAAAATATTTCACCTGAGTTCCTGGTTTAGTTGAGTTTTAGCAGGCCGCTGCTTTGATTTAACTATTCACACCAAATGCATATTTTGGCAATGCATTCTGCTACAAAAAAAGATCTGATGTTGAATTAGTGTATCACCTGGACCTGATCGGCTGGCAACAGTTCTAGGTTTCTTTAACAGAGTTAAAAGGCTATTGAATTATCTTAACTAGACTTTCATTTGCATTTGTAATGGAATGCAGTACCAAAACTGTGAAATTAAAACATTTTATTGCATTTAAATCACATTCATGCATTTGGCAGACGCTTTTATCCAAAGCAACTTACAGTGCATTAAAGATATATATTTATTTATCAGTATGTGGGCTATTATACCAATTAAGCTACAGGTACACTTAATAAGCACAATAGGGACACTGTCTAGTAAGTGACACATTCACGTTGATGTGAATATCCAGATGTATCTCAGAAGCAGCTGTTTATACTCTATAGTATAGTGTAATGGACAAATAGTAAAATATATGGTATACATTAAATGCTCTTTCAAAACAATAAACAAGAGCTGTTACAGGCAATTTCACTTTGTAGACGCTTCTGTTGTGGCGCATCTGTACCGTTTGATTGATTTTAAAACGTCCAAATGAGACTCATGAGGGTGTTTTCTGATTGGCTAAAAAAACATGGACCGTTCCCCCGACTACTTTTGCTGTGGAGAGCCTGAGGCTTTCATCAAGACAGGTGTGATTTTAAAGACACCTAATTCAGATAGATTTTTCAGATAATATATACATTTTATGTGTGGTATTAAAAAATAGCTTACAGCACATTTAAAGTTGTTTTTGTTGCTTGGGGTTGCTATGCAAATTTGAGTTTAAAATTTGAGTGACAAATTTGAGTGACAATGGAAAATAATTAGTTGACGTGATTAGCTTCCTGTAGTTGAGTCATATAGGTTGCCTAGTAACATCACCCACAGTGTTGTCTATATGAGAACAGGTGCTCTCTCTGTTAAGACAGCTTGTTTGATGTAAAAGGCCATTTTTAACAGTGTTTATATTCATTATACTTTTCACAGTGATCAGTGAGTGTTTGTTGTGACAGCTGCTACTTTGTCAAGTCCTTGTCAGGACTTTTTCGAACACTTTTTTTTCGTGTAAGTTTTTGCTTATATTACACAGACTCTGCTTCATCCTGATTGTATTTATACTGACATTGAGTTTGTACGTTGCCCCTGAGTAACATGGAGCATTTTTGTTTATCTTTTGCTTTGTTCTATTTGTCTGTTTTTCCACCATTTTCTACTACAGACGTCCATAAAATGAACATTCTTGGATTTATGTTGGTGCGCATCCAGTTTGTCGCATGTTTTCCTGCTTAATATCGCTAAACGGTTGCGCGGTGTGGCTGTTGTGATGGCGTTTTGTGCTTAAGGTCTTTCCGCCTGTTTTGACTCTGTGCTGTGGGAGCTGCAGGTCATTGGGGCTTGTTTCATTGCTGCCGCAGGGATGTTTTGTTTGGACATTTTATGGTTTCTGTTCCATTCTGTTTGGACAAGCGGGTCACGCATGCTAATACATAGCAATACTATTGACCAGGAGCAGTGCTAGTGTCAGTGAATATTCGTGGCTTAGTCCAGATCTCTGTGGATGCCTATGGAGCCGTCCTTTGATTAAATAGTTTAATATCACATACTGTTAAAAATGTAAATCCTTAAAAATTACTAGAGCTAAAACTAAAGAGGGCTTTTTAACTGTCTTATCTTCTGACCTTTCCAAAGTTTAAAACACATGAACCCAAAGCACCATAATGTTCAAAAATGTTTCTCCAAGGCTTACTTTAGGTTCTTTAAGAAAGCAGTCTGAGTATTTTGGCCTTCTCTTTTATGAATACTAAAGATTCAGACTAGTTTTCATATCATTAAAAAATATTTTTCAAAAATACTGTTCATTTCTTCATGTGTAAAACTTTTAAATTAGAAAAATACTGAGTGCCCTGGAAATGTTTCTAATTGTTTTGTTTAATTAATTAATATTTTTGCCAGTTTTCACACAGTCATCGTCTTACAACTATTTTTATCTTCTTCCTCCCCTGTTAACTGTTTGGTAATTAAGACAAACGAACTGGTCGAAATTAAATTTTATCTCGTTAATTGATATGATCTGGGTGAACTGGACTGGTTCCTCTGTCAGCGGTAAGAAAGACGGATTAATGAGAGATTAAGGAGCGCAGAATCGAAGATCTGCGATCCCTAATTACTCACTTAACAAATTAAATTACACATACAGCCAGCGGACGACTGAGGCTTGATCACAACTGCTAAAAGATTTAAACGCATGCTGATCTTATCATGAATGAATCTGATAATTACTCTTTGTTTGGCACATACAAGCGCAGATTGTGTTGTGAGATTGTCACTGTGGAGTGCATGCTTTGCCAAGAGGACTTTATTGAAGGATAGGACAAAAATAGCATGTGTATTATGGTCCACCACTGTCCATTTAATGAGCATCTGATGCATGTTGCTCATAAAAACTGGAATGCACTGTTTTTATCAGTCTGGACGAAATTATTCTCTGTTGTAACACAATGAATCTAATTTTCCTGCATTGTGGGGTCCCTCAATGAAGAGAATATGTTTTAACACATGAAACAGTTTATTCCTGTAGTTTGACTGGTAGAGTGTGGAGCCACAATTGCTAAAGTCGTGGGTTTAATACCCATGTTAACATACAAATTGGTAAAATGTTTACTTTGAATGAACTATAAGCTGCAGATGTATTTAATGTTAATAGAAATGTAGCTCTATTTAATGCTGTTTTATTGACAATAATTGTTTAACTTCATTACAGTGATTACTGTTGCCTTCGGTTGGGAAAATTGATCTTGTAATTCCCTCTCAGCCACTGCAAAATGAAAACATTTGCTAGCATTATGGTGAATGGAGAAAACAGAGGAAGTTTAATGACTGTCAGTTAACATCTGATCCATAGTCTCAATGTTTGTTTTTTAATCTCTAACTAACTGCAGTTGGACTCATAACAATGAATCAGAATTCACAAATTCACATTTTTGTTGTGCAATAGTTTATTCATGCCGCAATGCATGTTGGGTACTCGTAAAGAACTATTAAAAACATCTCACTATTAAAGTTAATCTGTAAATATACTAGAGATTACTATAATGTAGACACAGAAGCTTATTGATTTATTAGTAAAGTACTGTAATTTCATGGCTAATTTAACTGTCAAAATACAAGATGATATTGTTTCTTTACTGTTTGTAATGACTGTGTTTCCAGTACTGTAAGATTACAGTAAAACTCCCGCAGCCTGGTGTGTTTACATTCATTATTTTAACATTGAATGTACCGTAATTAACACATAAATATACTTTAGAGTGGACATAACAGTGTTTATATTGGTGCCGTTTCTTACCTCAGAACTTCTTATGCTAGGTAGTATTTCTGTGATTGTGTTGTTCCTCAATGTTTTTTAATGTAACGATCCGGCTGGAGTCTGTTTTCATCACTAAAATGTTTTACAGAATGTCTCTGTCAGGATTCGCGGCATGTGGGAAAACAATCTATGTGTCTTGTACCTCTTTCTGTTTGTCAGGGTGGATTACTGAACGAGGAGCTGTGGTGTGGGGAGCGGAAAGTGTATGAGCTTCCAAAGTGAATATGACAGATCCATGAGAGAAAAATCTCATTTTTCACAACAGGGGAATATTGGCCCATTTAGGCCTTCAGTAGTCTGATGAACAAAACAGCAATAGATCTTTTCTTATTTTTTCCTCTGTATCCATTCCCACTAGTAAAGGCTCAATCTGTTGCCACCTGTAAAACATTCTGATTAGCACATCTTCCGCTAATGCTAAGGTTCAAATGACTGCATGCAACATCAGCTTTCTTTCCCATGAGAGTGCTGTAATTGTTCTCTTATGTTGATGAGTATAAAGTTATGTTAAAAAAAACTGCTGGGCAACCTGTTCAATCAACGTCTTCGTGGAAATATGGCACATGTAATTTCTTTGAACTGAAGTAGGTAATCACCATAATTTTAACTGAATGCCGTATTCTCGTTCAAAAGAAACATGAATCTCTTGAATTTTTTTCTTTTTTTAAGCAAAGCCTGCATAGTTAAAAAAGTTGCTTGTCTTTTTTGGAATGTATTACTGCGGCCCATAACTTAGACGTATGAAAGGCCTGTTTTTAACAAGCTGAAGAATTGGGATTCGTACACCGTCACCACGGCACAGTGAAATGAAAAAGAATTCTTACCCTCCGTGCAAATGAAGTCACAATAAATGATCAGTGCTTTCCGACAGAAACCTTCTCAAACTTGGGAGAGAGACTCTGGCACTCTCTCCAAATTCCTCTCAACCCACACACTCCTTAAAATTCAAACCTTTCTCAAACTGAATCATATAAATTATTTAGCTTAGATGACAGGACTGTGGGCTTCAGGCCTGGATGATGATGGCTTGGTATATTTCTAACTGTGTTTATTGTCATTTTACTGCTCATTTCTTTCAGCCATAAATACAACTGTCAATTGGTGGGCATATATCACAGTTACAACAACTGCTGAATAAATACTGGATGTTTCCCAAAAATATGTGAAATAAATGTTCTTTTGGCATTGTCTGTGTGAGATTAAAGGTGATGCAAGTGGCTTGTATCTGAAGATGGAGCCCAGATGCCAGAAGGACTGTGTGTAAAAAGAATACTGAGAATCAAAGTATTGTGCTAAACAACCTTTCAACCTTTATCAACCAAGCAACTTTCAAGTTGTGACACTAACATCACAGAACAAAATGAATCTTGTTGCCTTCCCATGTTATCTGCAAAGACAGGTATATATAATTACCTGGTTTTGCAATTATGAATTCTAAATGTACAACTTACAACCCTTAAGAGTCGTCCTATAAAATCAGGCACTGGTGAATATTTAAGATTGATATGTTTTTGCAAAAAAAAACTTTATTTCAGAATACACATCTACTTTTTGAATTCCACTCTGTGGAGAAAGATGCTGTGTGGCCATGTAACGCTGTTGTAGTAATGCTGAAATCTGCCAGTAGGGGCAGCTTTTATATAAGTTAAATATATAGCTCCTTTACACAGAGATGTTACAATATCTTATTTTAAAACCTAATTTCTGTTGAACATGAATGTTTATGATGACATATTAACCTGTATGACGTATTTGACAAGGCATGAAATTCATACGAGAGAGTCAAGAATAATCAATGTTCTCTCAACTCTCCCATGTGAGACATTGATGTTTTTATGCATTTTTAATTGACAACAAGGTTGGCTTTCAATTTATCTGTTGCATCTCTGCTGGCCAATTAAAAGCAAACACTTGCAATTCCCATTCATCTTCTGACAGCTCTATGATTTCTCTTCATAAATGAAACATGTGCATTTAATATGTGATGTCATGCACAGTTGTCAGTGAGATCTTGTGGTGATGTAATGTGTTATGTCTTACACTGTCAGACAGTATTGTCTTTTTTATAATGGCAATGTATTCTGCAAGCAACAGATATTTTGACATTTTCCACTTTATTAGCTACAGTATAGCACCAACTACTTAAGGTAATGACCTATAAAGGTATTTTTAAATGGGAATCTTTTCCTGTGTGATCTTTGTATCACTTTTACCACTGGGATTTTTATTAAATGTATTTTATTAATGTGGTAAAGTACTTATTTATGTAGTTTCTTCCATGATTTCAGTCCTGCATTTAAGCAGAACATGTTTTGCCTATAACAGGATGTTTAAAGACAGGTTCCAATATGACACCTTGTATATACACCACCAATAATTGCCACAAAAGGTCAATGTGTATTCAATGAACTTTATGCTTTTAAAATGCTTAAGACCAAAGATTTTAAGCTGTTCTTACACAGATACTGACATTTACTGGTGTAAAACGTGCCCTGTTGACCCTTATCTAAAATAACAACATTCTCTTTCAAAACATCCAGCAAAACATAAGAGACAGTGATTTGAAGATAACATGTTTAATCTCTGAAAGTCATTGAGGTTATATTGCACAAGGGAAGGTATGTCTTGTCACAGAGCAGATGGCAGGTGAATATAATCTCCCCTGTACACATGCTACAGCTGAAGACATCCAACATGAGGTCATGGATCAGGTTCAAGTTTACCATGCTGAGATACTTGTGAAATCGTATAAGCCGCCTCTGGGATTTTTTACACCTAAAATCGAAATTACATAGATTTGTTCCAGTCAATGTGCTATAAAAACATTTTATTTCAATATATCTGCAGCATTAAAGCCCATCCAGTTGTGACCCATGTGTGGTGCTTTGATTAGACTGAAATTTAAGTCATTATTCTCTCTTCTCTGAAATAGATTACAAATGTTGTGTGGACTGTAAAAATTCTACTCTGAGGCGAAACAACATTGGTCCTTGTGGCTGTCATATCTCAGTGCCGTGAGGTCACCTGCATGATATTTGATTGGAGGGTAACCAGTCATGTCAGTGTGTTCTTCAGACTTCAGAAGACCTGTGTGACTTCAAAAAATTTACATGTAGACAGATGAACAATGTTTTGGTTCTTTTTGTTAGTTTAAAGCTTGGCATTAAAATTATACTTTCTTAAAAGAAAAGAAAACAATTTGAGTAAATGACAGAATCTTGTCATTTTTGACTGTATCATTTATAAAATGCATGTTATTGCAGTCCAGGTCTGAATGACCTTGGGCCTGTTATAGATGTCATTATAAAACCTAGAATGTGTTGGCAAACTATCACAGTCACACACTTTTTAAATGATTAATTCTTGCTGGCTTTTACACAATGTTCTAAATTTCAGCCCACTTCTAAAATGAATGTGAAAGTAATTGTGTTGTTTACCACCATGAACTTTCAGACACAGATGATGTTGAAGATGATAGAGGAGAAAAAAAGCAATGGAAGATATCAAAGAGATGGAAACACAATTCAGTCGTCAAGGGCGACGCATCAACCCTCAGCTTCAGATGATTTGTGCACAGGACGATCACCAGCTGAAAAAGCAGTTTCAGTGACCTACTGTTGCTGTCAGTGGGTCATTGAGCTCCATTTAAGGTGAGAAGAACAGTCAGCCATGTAATAATGTGAAAATGACCCCAATGAAAATCATAGCACACTTTACTATTTGTGCTTGCAATGTTTGTGGCCTGTGTAAAAACTAAAGGAATGCTAATATGAGATTAATGTTAGAATATGTTTAGAATTGTAAAAATAACAACAATTTTCATTTTATCCTTTTTTAGTTTCTCTTGTAGGTGCATTCACATTTGGTATAAACTTCTATCCAAAGCGTCTTACTGTGAATTTGAGGTATACATTTTTACAATCTATGTTTTATCTGGGATTCAAACCCATTACTGCATCGCCATGATCTACCAGTTGTTACCAAAGGATCATCTTCCAGACAGTCACAACACAACTGTGACTGATTAAAGATTTGGAGGTGAGAATTACCCTGTTGAAAAATCCAGCTTGATAGCCGGGTTTTGAAATACGGTACCCAGTAACCAGCCACCATGTTTCAAAACACTGGATTTTCCGCCAGCTTCGAATGTAATAGCAGGTCACAAAATTGCAAAGCATCGACCGCGGTGGCATTAACGGTACACAGTTGGGTCAAACAGTCAGTCGGTCACATCGAACAGATGTTCTGTGTGTGGTTTTTACACATCAGCACCCATTTTGAACTGGCCTTGAGCGTCTTCTCTCTGAATTCTTAATGTAAGGGAGCGGAGGGAAAATATTTATGAAAGAAGCCAGCTTGCAGTCCTTGGAGATCTGTAATTAAAACTAAGCCATTTCTCTGTTCCTTTAAACTACTGTCTGGGGGCCAGACAGTGCGTGACATGTGCATGCTTATGTTCTAAGAGGTTGAGACTTCCAAGGCCATAGAAACTGCAAGGTAAAACATTATTATCAAGTGGATTTAAAGGAGAACACGCTGTGGGTCAAATATTGTGTCAGCCCCCAGAGATTCGAAACTTCACCTCAGGAAGAGCTGAAAGGAAGCAACTTTGTATCAGTCTCTATTAGACCATAATGTTCCTCTCCTGTAGGGTGATGGGAAATGTGTTGTTTCTTATTACTGAATGCAGAAATGTAATAAGTAATGAGCTGGATTGGTAGCAGATTTAATTAGTTAAACTTATGAACGTATTAACATACAAATTGGAACTAGAAGGCAAAATTCTTAATTCGAGCGTGTAGGCCCGGTCAATTTAATAAGAAAAATGACTATGGTGAGCACAAGCATTGAATCAGCACTTCAGATACATATTTTGCAGTTTACAAATCAAAGTTACAGCTTAGTCATCTGAAAAGTGAGAAAGTGATTCTACTTGCATACAGTTCATGGTTCAGCTCAATATGTTATTCCTGTTAATCCAATATGTTATTCCTATTCCAACCAGAAGTGTTGCTGGACCACTAATCTTTCCATAAACTGTAGCTTTTAAAAGCGTGATAGGGTTAAAATTATAAGACTATAGTGAAATCATCTGTTGCATATAGTTTCATTGAAGCTAATTGACTACATGCATAGAATGTTCTTAAAACTTTCACAATAAAGTGTTTCTGTAGCTCAACTGGTAGAGCATTGCGTTAGCTTTAGCAGTGCAGAGGTTGTGGGTTCGATTCCTAGGGAACACACATACTGATAAAATGTATACCTTGAATGTACTGTAAAACACTTGGATAGAAGAGTCTGCCAAATGAATAACATGTAAAAAAAATTAATGTAATAATATAAGCCAGCTGGAAAACTTGTGGTGAATTGACAATTGTTCTGTTGGTGTCTTCTGCAGTGTCTTTAACAGCATCATTTGTGGAATACTTGTTTTATAATCAGGATATACTCAGTAGTCAGGCCTAGTATTAATTTTTAGTTGTTTACATGTAAAATGAGAAGAAGGATGTTTACATTTCAGCGTCCTAAGGGGACAACAGCTGGTTACTGTTACATCTTTCGGTGTTCCTCCTCAGCAAAATTTAATTGACCCTCAGTTTTCACACCTTCTCAGATCTTAAAGGTAGCAGGAATATAATGACATGGCAGTTCACCAGAAATGTCCTTGCTGGCTTATCGAAAACCAGAAAGTAACCATGTATGTAGTAATATAATTGTACTCAAGAAAAATGTAAAATACTGGTCCCTGAATTTTGAACACTTTGGTGGTGCTTTTGAACAATTCTCCTCATGGACTAGCCCCCCATCCCAACCCCGTCTAGAAAATAAGGCTATAGTTGTTTACACGCGTGTACCGCAGTGCTGATGAAAGCGTAGAAACAAGACTGTCACTGACTGAGCTGATGGAACCTGTTGTGCTGTGTTTTGACATGACTGATCACAGCTGACACATCTCAGCATTATACAACACTGAACATATTTTGTCATTGCTTTATTCCAAACAAGCCTCCATCTAGGGTAAAAGTAGTAAGTAATGTTGTAGCAATGACACTGTCATCACAAAGTCACATCTATCAGTGTGTATCATCATATAGATTAACTGATAACCAAGTCTCACCGATCAATAGTTTAGCTCCAGTCGGTGGGATTACTGGAGGCAGCAGCGATAAGAACAGAAAGTCAGAAAGACGGTTACACAGATTATGGTTTCCATGGTGACCAGAAATGTTTTTAGAGGTGGGATGGAGGACTGCTGGAATGGTCTCTTTCATTCAGTCTGTTCTGATTTGAACATTTGTTTCAGATTACTATGGGGAAATGATATGTTTTGACATAGTTGTTATGCCATACGGTGTTTATGTTTGTCCCGGCTGTGTTCAACAACACAGTCTGTGTCTGATTGATTGCGTTCTGTGAATGATCTGCGAGGATCTGCAACATTTCACTTGTAATCATTTAATCTTTGCAGTCTGGGCATGAATTTTATTAAGAGCAACACAAACTGTTTCTCCTTTTTACTGTAAAAATAAGAAACAAGGCAGTGGCACAGTGGCAATGTAATGTTTGAATTCAATTTGTTTAATCAATCATTATAACATTTGGTTTGTGTGTGTGTGTGTGT
>JAZGTK010007379.1:0-19464 GCA_036877625.1 Ambastaia sidthimunki | reverse complement strand
CATCAAACAAAAACTGACAAACAAACTGCCTGTCATTTTAATTCTCCTTTTAAATCAACAGCCTTCATTGGAAAATGGCCTAAAATTGTTGATGACCCATTAATTTCCAAAAAGTCAGTCAGTGAAAAATATCACTAGACTACAGTATACATTCCAAAGCCCAAAGGTGGCCGTGGACACACACTGAAGCTCTGCTATAGCTCTGGTTGGGGATAACTGCTTTAGGTGTGCAGTACTTTAAATTGAATATGTTTTTAACTATGATCAATAGTCTGAAGTTATATACTTGGATCTAAGAGTCAGTCCACAACAAGGGATTGAATGATAGAAAGAAAGACCTTAACCTGCCGCCATTCCATCTAATCAAACCGAGCAAAGCTGCAGCGTAGTGTGTTATTGTAGTGCAGAGACCTCGGTTTGTTATCAGGCCCTTGTTTTCTCTGCTGGCCACCACCTCAGCAAAGTAATCAATGAGGCATGTGCTGCTATCGCCCGAAAAGAAATGAAAAATAAACCAGTGATAATCCTTCAGTTAAAAGGTTATTCTGGCTGATAAAAGCTATTTTGTTAATTTATTTACACTTTGCTTCTGCGAGATAAAGAAAGGGAACAATTAGGGAATTCTAGGTGAGAGATTTGAAAAGGGCAATGACATTGTGTTAATATTTTATAAGGCCTGATTGGCGGGCTTCTGGAAGGGCCTGTATTTACAGAGACAGAGATGCTGTGATTCGTGCGCTTGTTTTGGTTGACTGTGAGTAAATGGAATAAATATCTTCATCTTTACCTTTCCCAATGACAAACAAAAGGAGGACGGGAAAGGTTAATTGCTCCATTTGAGGCAAATCAAACCGGAATGTTCTTTCTGTAAACTTGAGCGAGACATGTATTGACTTCAGGTTAATGTTTCATCAGGTGGCATCAAAATGTGTCTCCTCAGATTACGAGGCCCACAAACCTTAAAAACTGTGAGTAATACTGACAGAATATTTATTTACTTCTCGTTTTTTTTGTTAAATTTAGGTAAATTAGTGTTGGTTGATAACATACCACAGTAAATGTGTTTAAATTCTGATAAGAAACTCAAATAAACATATTGTAACTCTAAACATGCCTCATATTGCCTCTGTGAACAAATGTCAAAGTTGACATGCCTTGAAATCGATTTCAAACGATTGAATAATTATATTGGTATTAGTTTTATTGTTAGCAATTTTATTGTTTTTATGCAAATTATTGCACACGATTGCTAAAGCAAACTAGTGACTACTAGAAACATAAAAGTAGTTTAGAATGAGAAATTATTTTAACTGCTCTTTAAATTTGAGTTTGACATTTTGTGATTAGATGCTTTAGTTGTCCAACAATGTCATGAGTGAAATTTGCTCAAAGTTCTGCTCAGTCACTTACTTACCTTGTACCGAGACAACAAGTTTCTTTTTTTAGCATTTTAATAAATTTAAGTTTTATTCCAGTACACAGCAGTATAGCTTTTAATAGCATTTATAACATTATGAGTAGCAGTGATCTTTTATGTTTAGGGCTATTCTGATTTCCTTTATTACAAGCATGTTTTCAATGTTATTTTCCTGGTAGGGGGAAAAAGATTTACACACAGTGAAGAGGGTAAATTAAGTTATTTGCTGACTTTGTATTGTGGAAGTGAGATGGCTGTTTATTGGGTGGGTCAAATCTGATTGCTTTCTCAGTGTGTTGGGATGGAGGAGATCATGTGTCAGTGTGACTCCAGGGTCAACACGGATCAAGTCCATTAAAGGAAGCACGGTTCAGGAAAGTTCACTCTTACTTTCTTTTCGCCATGAATGCAAAACAAAAAAATTCCTACATTTGTTACAAATTTGGCACTTTTTGGCCTGAGGCAAGTGCTGTCTGTGAAGGTTCTTAAGTTGGGATATATGTGATGTTAAAATAATATGAACAATAAAAGGAGAGTGAAAGGTAATTATTTAGTTCTGTTACTTTGGCTGAAAAGCAAACATATTTTCTAGGTGACTGGCCTGGTTAACTCACTTAAGCATGTTTTTCTATTGAACCATAAATTGCTACTTGCTTGTCAATTGCATGTTGACATTGAATATAGTGCTATCTCAAATTACAGTTTTGCAACATTTAACTTAATGTGTGTGTGTGTGTGTGTGTGTGTGTGTGAGTGAGAGTCTGTGTGGGAGTTTAGGAGTACAGTAGCTATTGATGGCCTTACCACTCACACACGGTCTGAAAATATTGTGAGTTTTTTAAATAACTAATATTTTCTATTATGCGTTACATTTTGCAACTAATTTGTCTTGCTTCTAAGTAATACAAGCCACTGAGCTTTATCTAATAAATAAATGCAAGCAAACATTGTGTTCTTTGCTTTAGGGGTGAAAATCTTGTTTATTTGAATTCCTCAGCATCACACTCAGCAAAGCGTCATGCATAACCTTGCTTTTTCCATTGTGTGCAAATGTACCCTAGAGTTACGAAAAGAAATGAAAAGGAAAACGGATGTAACTAAGTTTGGTAGTGGTGACATCCAGCAGTCGAGTGGACAGGGCATATCTTAGACTCAAGTGGATCTCATGAACCATTGTTGTGCTCTAATAGCCTACTTTTGAGGACTTTTTGTGCTGGGCTATTTAAGGACTCAGCATCCAGCACATGACAAATTGTACTTGTTCTTTTGTGAAGGTCCAGCTCTTGTTCTCCCTTCGTCCTCGGTGACCTCATAATCGCTGTTTACAGAAGCGACAAACAGCAGAGAACGCTCATACATATCTCAGCTAAATGACTGCAGTGTACTCAAACGTATGAGCACACGCTGTACCGTGTTAAGTGAAAGCGTTCTGTGCTGTCGCATGTTGGGGATTTCAGGTTTAAGCACTTGATGCGATTCAGTTTTGAATTTGTTTTTGTGTCGGGCTGTGATTAAAAACAAGCATGCAGGCAAACAGAAACCACATGAAGTTGGCCTGTGTGTTGTTTACTGTAATTAAAATAGCATAAATGCCGTAAAGGTGTAGTTTACCCAAAATTAAAATCGTCATGTCCAAACTTGTATGACTTTTATATCTCCTGAAGACACTGAGGATACTGTTTTTAATATAAGGACTGTAAAGCTGAGAAAAGTAATGACTTAGAAACTATATTCCAAGACTTCAATTTTAAAAGTTATACACAAACTTTGAGGAAGACTGAGGAAGTTTTTTTTGTGTTCCACTATAGAAAGCCATATGGGTTTGGGACAAAATTACAGTGAGTAAATAATGAAATATGTCTTTTGTGTCATTGTGTCATTTTGAGTGAACATTTTTACTAACTTTATACTCTTGTAACTTATATAAGTTAAAATATTGCTGTTATTATAAAGGGTCACATGATCTGCATCTTGTGTTCCACTCTATACCTTCCTCAGATACGATGTAAACAGTCTGTGAGAAGATCCTATCGCAGCTCGCGGGCTAAACGTCTGCTTTGTTCCAAATCCCCTGCTCTTCTCAGAGCTAAAGTTGATGTGACATTTTTGTCCATTTTTTGTCCAAGTATTTTTCTGCTTTTGGCTTTGTTGAGGGAGGGGAAAAGGCTTTTACCATCACATGCTGTCTATTGAGGTCTATCATAAATAATTCAGTCCAGTACATTGAATGTGATGACAGCAAAACTGTCATACAATCTCCCTCATAAGATCAAAGAGGTGTTTCTATAGGAGGAAGAATTTCATTTTAGGACTTTCTGTGGGTCAGGCATGTGATCATTTCTTCTCAAGGTCTCATCTGTGCCAATTCTCCCTTGGTCTCCTGTGACAAAATCGGATAAAGTGCTGTATTTTAAGGAATGATCCATCTGTGCCTTTAAGAAAAGAAAGTCAGCTTGTTTCTGCCCTGCTACATGCCTGAAAAGATTCTCATAATTACTGCAAATGCAACGGCAATGAAGAAACTTGATACAGGCCAATTAGGAGCTGCAAAGTGAGTATCCAAGATTTCTAAGAATGAAATATGGAGTATCAGGGAGTGTTTTAACACAGTTCGATTCACATAGCACTGTTGAAGAAACATTGATATAGAATTTGATTTAAACGTAAAACATTTAATTATAAATTAAAAATTATAGCTAAATATAGCTGAAGTAATCAGGATTTTTTGGATAAATGTAATGAGAAATGTTGAGCCTATATTAAAATCATCAGTAATGTTGACTTTATTGGCTATAATATTATTGACTGATTGTGGACTTGTTCAGTTTGAGACTTTAGGATTTCTTCAGAAGCTCTAGTGGAGATGGGTTTTGTCCCATAAATACTATATATTTTTGCACACTTTTAATTAAGAGCTTGGTGGTGACGTATGATGGTGACTTGACATCTGTCTTTCCAATTCGTTAAACTGATGTTGTTACTCGCCTCATGTTACAACCCTCCTCAGCCTCTGAACATTTTTAGCTCCCACTAAAATAACAATGCAGAATACCTCACTGTTGATATGCAGGATAAAGTGAATGATATCTCGATCTCGTTGTGTGATGTGATGTGGAAGTGATTCAATCTCATGTGAACAGGCTGATATGGTTCAAGCTCCTTACAGTGTGAATCGCCCGGGGCCTGATCCTGTATCCTGTGCTGCCCTTTCACATGGCTAGCACTCCTAGCTTGCAGTTTATGACCTCTCTGTTTTTTAGTGTGCGGAGTAAAGAATTTCCGTTTCAATTTCATGCCTGTCAGGAATAAAACATGATAAAATGCAATGAAACGCACAGCTCATCTGCCCAATCTGTAAATGGGCTAAACTGATACACATGACAGCCTTTGGAGGTATGTGAATAAGTGAGCTTTTTAAAAGGCCTTGGGTCTTTCTGAATGCACTGTTCTTCTCTTTTGACCATGAAAATGAGGTCCTGTTTAGTCATTGGAAAAGCAGAGAACAAGACCTTCACTTAATGAAGGTCTCTTTCAATCATGTTCTGATGTGCCATTGTAACGCAAGCAAGCGCTGGGAATTTATAGACGCTCCCTTAAAAAATGAGTTCATATAGAATGGTAACAACTACAGTAAACCAATTTATTAGAGACGCACTCTGTGAGGGGACACTTCTGTAAATGTCTCTTTGGTGTTTTGCAAAATTGCGTCGCTGAAGAAATGCATGGACGAACAGAACACGGTAATGTGCAAAAAAGATTTGACAATCAGCTTGGAGGGCCGTTTATGTCCTCTGTCAGAATTGCGCTTGTTGTGTCATTAATCATTGTGTGATCCTGGTCACTCATTTAAAGTAATAAAAGTTTCCATCATAAACGTAGAACAGGTCTGAGTCACTCAGTCACACCAGCTTCCAGCTAAAAGTCCTATTAAATCAAGCAAGCAGAACATTTCCTAAGGCAGCCATTGCCTTTTAATTTCCTGAAGAACCTTAGAATATCATTCATTACAAGAACTACACATATTTGGTTTTTAAAAGTCTCATAAATCAATAGTGGCCTGACTGCAATAATTATAACAAGTTAACATGTAATTTCCAGGCTGAAAGCAGCATGGCCGGATTTTAGCATATGCAAACGAGGTAATTCAAACAGTGTAAGGATATTAATACAGAGGGGCAGGTAACGAGGTACGAGCCATGAATTATGCATCAAAAAGTGGTTGATCTTCAATAAAGGAAATGAATTCACTGTGTAATCTAATTAGTTATGGAAGTCTATTATGTCGAGCAGCAGAAAGCAACTGTCCTTGAAAAGGAATGTATTTACAGTACATGTTGGCTCATTGGAATGGAATTGCATTGTGAAGCGGTCCGAATGTTAACTCAAACCTCTGTTCCTCACCCCTCCCCTTTCTCCTCTCTTTTCTTCCCACCTCTTCTCTCTCTCTCCTCCTCCACTTCCTGTGTCCTCCTCCCACCTTCCACCCTTTCACTTCTGTTTTAGCTCAAGACCCGGGAGGCCTCCCAAACGGACCCAGAGTGTGACATCGCCGGAGAACCCTCACATCATGCCGCACTCGGTGCCGGGCCTCATGTCTCCAGGAATCATTCCCCCTACAGGTAACACGCATGGGCCTCCTGCAGCTGCCCGGTCCGTTCTTGCGGCGGCCCGCTGCCCATCCGTTAAATGGCACACTGCAAAACCTGACAGCCCTTCCCTAAACTACCAGCCAGAGCCATTGACCATCTCCACTTGCCCCCTCCCTTCCCAGCAGCCCCCTCTGCAGCCACAGCACCTAAAATAAATTGGAGTGGAGAGTTGTTCTCTCGCAGATCATTATAGTGGATGCTGCATTCTGCCTTGAGTGGATTTTAATTAGCCCGATTATATCCACTTCACCGCTATATGTACATAGGCCGTTGTGATGGTAAAGCAAGCTTATCGCCACAACAATCACCAACAACCGTTTCTCCCTTTAGTTTGCCTAGAGCACGTCTGCTTTTGTTCTATTTACGGCTGGTTTTCATTGTAGCGGCTTTGAAGTCGCGCACAAAAAAAGTGTTCTGATTTACATATTGTGGTCTCAGTTGTTCTGCCATCTTTTAATAATACACAGTCATTAGGTTACAGTTAACTCGTTGTTTATGCAGTTTACGTCTTGTTAAACCTCTCTTGTGTATTTTTAAGCTATTATTGAGTACAGAGCCATATAGTTACCGTACATTACATGCATTTACTGTAGTAAATCAAACTTGATGCATTTGTTGGCGTTATTGTTTATCAACACCGCAAAGTATAATATATTGTATACACTGCAAAATATGCATGTGTCAGTGTTTACGCAGGGCAAGTTCCTGAGCTAAAAAACAGCTAGACAGAGCACAACGGAATGTGGATTGTAAACAATAATTAAGTTTTCCTATCATTTTTTTCATTGGCAGATTTTTTTTGTCGTGTTTTAAAGATAAACATCTTTAAAAGGTTTTTTTTAAAGTTCCTGTTTGTAACTTTAAGCAGCTTTATGAAGTGTATTTTTACCTTTATGTCATTCCATTTGCAAGTGTAGCATTCGTTCTGTGTAAAGAGAAACAGTGTTTCATTAGAAATTCAAAGTTGTCAATAGAAGTGGTAATCTTGAACAATAGGGCTAAAGAATTATTGAGGCTCTCCGCTTGGGAAACTGGGTACAGCCGCCCCTCTATGCTTGAGTGAGGTCATCCTATCAGTGTCGTGTTTGGAAACAGGATCTCAAAGGCCATGTGCTACAAGATGAGAGTCCAAGATGAGAGTCTTCTCTTATTTAGTTCCGACCAACCACGACAAAAACTCTTTGATATCAGGCCTTTATACCTTAAGAGAGACTCTGATCTTGACATTTTGGTAAGAACTTCTAAAGAAAAGTAACATTTTATACAATCAAGTTTGTGAGGGTCTTTGGTTGTTTGATAGGCTGGCATACAGTGAGTAAATGCTGAGATGTGTGTGCATTCTTCTTTGATGGTTCTTGTCATCTTGAAGGGAACCAGGATTGGGGAGCAGCAAACACAAACCGTAGTTATAAACAACAAGTGGTTATTTTGGGACACAACTTGAAAATTAATTAGAGTACAGCAGTGTAGGGTTTTCAATCGTTCAAGGTTTTTATGAGCTGCTCTGAGTTGTTTAACGTCCAATAGAATGTCATTTATGTCTATCGCTCTGTTGGTTATAGACCTTGTTTTTTTATATTAAGCACGTTACTCGATAGGAAATACTGTAGACCAAAAGTCTCTAAAAGAGCCACATATGAACTCTATCAGTCCATTTAGCAAAAAAAACTAAAAATAAACCGTTTCCTCAGAGGTTGCATAACTCGCATAGAAATTTAATTTGTTATAATTTGCGTGTTATTTGTGTTATGTTTCCTTGAATTCCCCTCAGAGCAGCTCTGCTAGGGGGTCAGAGAGACATGTGTCCCACAACTGGCTCTTTTTAAAAACGTTCTTTAGTATCTTGCCAAAAAGCACAGGCTTTTAACACAACAAATCAGCTTTGTGGCAAAGGACAACATTCTACGCCCAACCCTATTTGCACATGTGTCTGTTACTCATAAAATGACTTCCACCTGCTTTCAGAAAGGACATCGTAATTTGTGTCTGTTTTCATTTATTAAATGTGGATTTTGGCCTTTGGAGCAGATGTCCCCCTCTGAGGTCCAGAATCACTTCTCTCTTTCAGATGTATTACAGACAATTTAGCCTCCAAAGCTGATTATTTCCTCTGGGCTGACGTGGCACAAACGGATGACATCTTGAAAGTGAAGGAGTTTTAAGATGAAGCAATGTCTGTTCTAGTTAAACTCCTCTATAGATTTATACCACCAATACACACACACACACACACACACATACACACACACCAGAGGAAACCAGCAGAGCAAAGCTAGATTTACATTTGACAGAAATTAGAACTGTTTTATGGTCTTCACAGTTTTTACATGTGTTGATTGAGTATACCAAACAAGATATAATGACTCATTGCATAGTGTTTCTCAGCTGTTCAGGAAATGCCATCTTAAGAAGTCTCACATAGCCAATCTTTGACTAAACAGAAAGAAATCTGGCTCATAATGCAGCTTAGTCTGGTCACCAGAATAAGAACCACGTAGCATAGACAGAAAGAGACCAATGTGTAAACAACTAACACCAGTTTGTTTTGCTTTTAGCTGACGTTCAGAGACAAGTTTTTTTGGAAGTTGATATCCACATATATTTATACGCACACAAATAAATGTAAAATAATATGTGTGGATATCTAGTAAACTTGTGGATATCTATTTAACTGGCTATCAAGTTGCTATTTAACCTGAATGTTTTTCAAAGATTTGATGCCACTAATTTGGCAGACATCAAAAATTTAAGACCAGTGGTTATTTTATCAAAATAGGAAGATAAGAATAAGCACGTCCTGCATAGACAGGATAAATCAACTGCATTCCCTAACGCTGCCCCGGATGCCACAACCTCAACTTTATATTTGGAGTCAGTCCACAACAGTCACTGAAATGAAGCTCATCTCTCCAAACACACTCAGTAAATAGAGTGAAATTTGGCCTCGGTCTCTATTAGGAGCCCAAACCGTTAAGTCAGTAGATAAGCGCTTGCTTATCATCAGCATGGCTAAGTCACTCTTTGTGTACTGATGTGAAGTTAATCTGATCTTAATTTAATTACGCTATTAGTGGAAGGAGGCACATACATTTCTTATTTGTTATAAGAATGTTCTGACATTGAGCAGGTACGGGGCAGCCCGCATGTTAATTAATAATGAACATTCTGACAATATTCAGAGGCATGACAGCGTTAAGCTAGTGTGCTGCTGGTTTCTTTTGCATATTAATAGATCCTTCATTATTATTTAATATGACAGCTGCTCCAAGGGCTACGATCAGACCCCATCTCTATTATTTGCTGTTTTGTGCGCAGTGTGACAGTACCACGCGAATCTTTATTTGTCAAACGAGTCCCCTCCCCTCGCTGTCGTCTTCGCCTGCTCGTTCACAGCCTCTCAGCCGCGGCTGTTTATATATGGCCGAAGAGATCCTTCTGTCTGTGAGAAAACAGACATGGGTGTCTGAATTCAAAGGTGACTTTCAAAAGTCGAAACATTGCGATCAGTGATTTGCATACTAATGAATGCTAATTGAGGAAGGAGTGGGATGCTTGTTGTCAGAGCACAACGAGTGGACTTGTTGCCGTAGTGAAGATTCAATTTTTAGACTGGTACTCTGATCTGTTGTTACAGTCAAACGTCCTTGTATGCAATATAATATTTTGATAATAATTTTGATTTATGATGTGTGAGTTGATTTATGATCTAATGAGGATATGATCTAATGTTTTTTCAGAACGGTTTTGAATGATAATTTAGAAGAGAATCCATAAACATGCTAATTACTTAAATGCTAATGCATGCTGTAATCTGAACCAGTGGTTCTCAGTTGGTTTTGCATCAGGGATTGTGATACATTAGACACAAAGTGGTCACCCAAGTTCAGTACCAGAATTGTTCATGGTTCAAAAGTTAAAAAAAAAAAAAAATTAATTAAACATTGAAATATTATATATGCAATTATTTTGTTATTAAAGAAATAATTCATGGCACAAAATTCACAGTGATTGGCACAGAACAACAGAACAGAACAGACCCAACCAACCAATTGAGAACCACAGTTCTTTACTGTAATTTGCTAATAAAGCAGGACAATATGCTGTTTATTGATAACTTTAGATTCCATATCACCTGGTCAGTTTTGGTGACTGTGTTTAATGCATTGCTGAAGTAAATAATTGCCGGTCTGAAAATTCCCTCAACTGCTACTCAAGTGCCCTTTATCACGCAAACAACCGAAAGGTAAATTTGTTATTTTTTTCCCCAGGTCTGCGCTGTGCATATATCTCATTTAGAAAACAGTTGACTCTCACCCATTAGACACAAATGAAGATTGACCTTCAGTGCAACTGTAGGCCATATTTATTATGAGCGAGGGGGGGTAGATCCGTTCGCAGCTGCAGGGCATGCATATGCAACAGCAAACGAGAGCGCACACTCCAACACCATGTATACGATTCATCAATATGGTACTGATGTACTTTAAAATGCAAACAAGCCCAGAAAGCCGGTGGCATGCGATGTTACCTGCACCATCTGCCTCTCCGCTGCCGGGAAGGCAAGTCTGCGTATTAGTGCCACATGCTCAATATCTTTCTATGTAGCACTTTCTCTCCTCGCTCAGGACAGAGACACGGGCCAAATGGCCACAGTTGAGTCATGTCAGGAAAATATGACAGCTGAGATAGGATGATTTTTTTCCAATTGTCTTTTCCTTACGTGGGGGAAAACAAAAGTCAAAGGGACACAGAAAAAAGAGAGCGTATCACTTTGGTTGATGGTAAATAAAATGTTTTCTATGACAGCAGTTATGAAAAATCCAGTTAAGTATTGACTGTATGTTTTGCAATAAGTTTACTGAAATCTGCTTCTTAATAAATACTGATACATGACTGTATGAATAAGGATGACTCACGATGGTCGATTAGACACCCAAGAGCTAACTAGTTATTAATGAGTTTTAGAATATTTTAATATGTTTTTAGCAGTGGTGCCTTAATTAACATGCTGATTAAGTAAATTTTTAATAAATTAAAACAGAGAAAAAAAGGTTCTTATTCAGTTATGTCATGTAATATTTTGTGGCGATTGCTCAGCTGATATCCCAGAATCCTCTTTGCCTCATAATCTCATATGTGAGGCTATTGTACTGTAACCACTTTCAATACACTGTAGGTATAAAATGAGACAGATCACAGGATTCACTGAACACCGCTGGAAAAATAGCTAGGCTTTGATTCATCCATTCACATCGTTTCATTAATCTTCATTCATGAATCCAAGGTCTCTTTCAAGGATCCCACTTTTACTTTCCGTGAGTCGTTCAGGTGTTTTGTCATTGAAAAAGAGTAAATGACAGCGAGTCAGTTCTTTATCCGATCTCCCCGGCTCCACGGTGCTCCTTTTAAACAAATCAAACAATGGAAAAAAATGATTATTGCCACTGGAGCCAAAAGACTTTGAATCGCGACGTTCCGAGTCATTCAGAAGGAATGATAATGAAATGGGAGATGGGAGCGATCCGTGTGTGTGTATTCGATATGTCATAGACATTTGCATGTCTTTGAGATTGTGCGTGTGAAATTTTCGAGCACGTATTTGGTTTCCTGCTGTTTTAGGCTGTTTGTTTTCACTTTGTCATACATCCCTACCCGTTTATTTACAAACAGAAACCATGGCAACATGTCAGTCTTGATATGTTCTCCTGACTCCATCTGTCAACATCAAAGCACAACAGCCTCATCTTTGCATTTAGAGAGCAAAACGAGATGGAAATGAGAAAAGACGTATATGACAGTGAGGCTTCAAGCAGAAAACGTCGCATCAGTCCGATGGGGCCAGCTGTGTAATCACAAACAGTTCTGCTTCCTTTAGTGATGGGATGCAAATGATCCGCGCTAGTTAAGACGCGGTGCTAGGCTAAGTTAAGCTACTGATGGAAGAAAAGACTGTGTTAGACAGTTACAGAGCGAGAAGTATTTGTTTTTTTGCTTTTCTAGCAGCAAGACACCCTCAAAAAGTTAGAGAAGATGTAACTTGTCCATAATCGCTAGATCCACAGTCGTCCACATACTTACTGGGTTCCCACTAAACTGTTACAAGCCCATATGGAGCCTAAGGAAGCTTAGCAGATTTCTGCAGAACCTTAATGCCCGTTATTCATATTTTTGCACATCCCCTGTCCTTTGTGTATTTGTATGTTTTTGATATATATTTATACAATTTTAATTTTTAATATCTTTTAAATGTTTAAAATTGTATATAATTAAATATTTAGCAGGTTTGTTCTTTCAGCTAGCAATAACTGTGTAGCAATCTCATCTCCCCTTAACACATTATACAGTGTTTAAATTTGTTCTACGGAATTATGCAGATTTCTCCCAAATTTCAGCACAGAAAATGCAGATAAAGTTGGAACTTTTCACTTTTCCAGTGTTACTATTTTCATACTGTTAATCAATGTTAATGTAAAGTCGAATGAATGGGATGTTTTAATGCTGTGTAATTACTTTAAGCTTCCAATAAGTCACTGAGTTTCCTCGCAAATGTCTAGTCTAGAAGCTTTTATTGACCATACCTTTCCTTTAAGCCCACATAACTCCCAGCAACAGCCGTACAGTTCTTATGATGCAGTGACTCAACCCTCCTGCTTTGCTGATGCAGGCCTCACAGCCGCCGCTGCGGCAGCTGCGGCCGCCACCAACGCCGCCATCGCGGAGGCCATGAAGGTGAAGAAGATCAAACTGGAGGTGATGAGCAGCTACCACGGCAACAACGCCCATCACGGGGGTGACTCAGAGAATGGAGATCTCAGCTCCAGTGTGGGTAAGTCACCCTGGACCAGCAGTATGGCCCACACTGCACTCAGAAGCTACACTACAATCCCAATTATTACTAATCTGTCATTTAGGCTATTTACCCATGCAGAATTGTTGATGTGTGCTTTAACTGTATCTGCACATTAAACAGCTAACTTCTGTATCTATAAGGGAACTAGGAGGCTTTGTGTAATCTCCTTTTGAGCAGTCCGTTTGTTTGGTTGTTTCCAAATTCATCATTAGCAGGTAATGCACTTTTAAAATAGCTACACATCAAATGCATCCATGAGCACTTTATCCCAAAGCTAATAGCTATTAAGCGAGCCGCTAATTCAATTTGGTGAAGAAAATTGGTTTTGAATGTCCCCCGTTCCAATTAATCGTTTCTGAGATACATTCCGATTTTTTCTCTCTCTTTGCAACATTACTTAAAGCCATTTTTTGTGGAAATTACACTGTTATATTAAACCACAAATCCATTACAAATGATTCAGTTACCATAATCCCTGAGCTGAACTGCGTGCGTGCGATTTCCATTGTGAATATCCACCCTGCATCGAGGATTTCCCAGCTGCATTTGACACTACGAGTTTTTGCAAAACATGCCGCGTCCTAAGCAGATTTATCGAGAAAAAAAAAACGCGCAGCTGAGGTCATCTAACAGCTAACAGCAGCGGGGGGCTTACGGGGTCACCGAAATAAAGATAAATGCGAATCGGAATAGGCGAGGCTGCGGCAATGGGGCTAATAAGAAACTGTTTTTATCTTTTTACAATTTAAATTGTAACCTTGAGCACGCAGACTCCCTGAAGAATAATAATTCCGGGCCCAGCAGTGAGCGAAAAAGACGAACTAGAGAGGCATTAGAAGCTCTGAGTGAAATATATGGCCGAGACGCCTCTCCGGCCCATCCACAATCAATTGGATTCTTTTACTTTAATATTTACTCGCAGCGATGAGATGCTAGTCTGCATGGTGATGAACAGTCTACCTCTGGCGTTTGAAGGTGACCTGTCACCGCGTATGGACAAATCTCTCGCTTGCAGAAATGTAGAAAATAAATCATTAAAGGCAGGCGGGCCCCTCATTCCGGGATTTAAATCACTCCCAGATTTATGATTTAAATTAATGCTTCGTTTGGTCAAAAGAACGGAGGCTGAGACAAATGATGTTTGGTACTGAAGCCATCCTAATATTGATTACTGGATGTCATTTCAATCTCTTGTTTATATCAAGCACTCTCCTGTGACGGGGCGGCCAATAGGAGTCACCCACATGTTATGAGGGCGAAATATAGCTGCTTCTATTCAGCAAGCCAGAGGGGAAAAACAAGCGCCTTTCAGCCTTTAATTGCAACATAAATTAGGTTTTTAAGTGAAATAGACAGTGTTTTCCATTCCCTTTTTCCAGCAAATTCCCTCACTGCTCCGGATCATTACGGCATTAAAACGGAAAGGTCATCTCACCAGAGAACCAGGAGAGATATCACATCAGGGTGTTTTAAAAGAGTGCCAGAGAAAACAGGCAACTGTGAAAATAAACTCTTATGAACAGTGCTCTGCTGACTTCTGCCTTTTGGAGCTCTGTGATTGGCTCTAATGGTTTTAGCCTGTGAATGTCTATTCTGTTCTGCTTACAGGCGCATTATGCAGCTGGAGTCCAGAGTCTGAAATCATTTGACAGATATAGGGATGACTGTAGAACAGAGGAACTCTGCTAAACTCTCCAGACACGAGTGGACAATGTCATGAGCAGGAAATGAACTGGCTCTATATTAAAACAGCTGTTCCTGCTGGGAGCTTTTATTTAGACACACTTAGTTACATGCTATGCAGTATAGATTGTAAATGTCACTTGGGCGATTATAATTTTATATTTTTATTTTTTTTTCTAGTATCAGTGTGGCTTTAGTAATAAGCATCATTAGTTCCAGTCTCTGTTTTATTGACATAACATTTATTAATATTATTATTCTTATTGTTACTGTTTTTTTCTGAAGAAATTGTAAATGGTGCTTGGCAATTTAAAAATGCCAGGAAAATGACAATTATTGGTTGCTAGGGCATGTGGTTTCATGTTCTGAGTGGTTTAAAATGTGTTACTATGTGGTTGCTATGGTGATCTACAATGTTTCTGGATGGTTGCTAAGATGTTTGCTAGTGAATTAGTGGCTCAATTCAAATAGCCCACCCTCAAGCCTCAGATATTCTGGCCTATAGTTAAAGTTCAGGTTTTGTTAAGCAAGCACTGCTACTGTACTTTCAGTAATATTTTTAATGAATATGAATAACACTTATACAATATATAAAACATATAAAATATAATATAAAGCGTGAAGGACATCGTACTCTCCTTTAGATTTGATGTTGCCTTTGTGTTGATGCAAATTGGAAGGGCTAGTGTTTCTTCAGCATTAAATATTCAACTCAATCACCCTTCCCGGTCTGCATCACTGTTTTTCTCTCTTTTTTCTAATTAATAATAGTCAGCCAATTCAAGTTGGAGCCAAATAGCCAAACATCCTGAGCGAGAGAGGAGTGACTGTGATTTAGCTTAGCGCTCAGTTCTCTTTGATTCTTTCCCTGCTTGTTTCAATGAGGTGGGGGTTCCTTCTCTTACAATGTGGATTGTTCCATTGACTCACGGGAAATGGCACAATTACAGATCACAAACCAAGCAAAACATGCGCGAAACACAGCCAGGAAGAGAAACAAACAGCAATCCAGTGAGTTGACCTGAACCAAAACTTTCATTATTCACCTGCCCATTGCTGCTAGAGAAACTGTTTATTTATTAATTGACTTTATTTCTGTTCTTTTTGTACAAAGGCACAAAACCACAAAGAACTCGTACGTTTGCAGCCACTGGGTTAAGAAATGGAAGGAGGTGAAAGAATATCTCTCTTGGTGGCCACTGGGTGCCATTTTGCATCTGATTTCTTGCCACGGCAACGTTAATGGACCTTAAATCCTCTCTGTAATTAGATAGGGGAATTGTGTGTATCACCAACCAGATGATGCTGCCATAATGAAATAAGCGACAAACTTTCAGGCATGCATGCACGTGTGTGCGCGTCGACGTGCATGTTTGTGTGGGTTTCTCTCATTTAGTGAGTTAGCGTGCTCAGACCTGGCCCAGACCTGGTGTTTAGTGTTTTGGGGACGTGGGGGAGCGGGAGTCACGTCAGGGCTGGTGACAGGTGTCTATGTTAGGGACAGAATTAAAAGTGAAGGGGAGGGAGATGATGGGTGGGCCTCCCACCATCGATGAGGTCAGGCCGCTAATTCCGCCAGGCTTCTTCTGGTGGTGAAGGCCAACACTCGAGAGATGGATCTGTAGAGAGACCACAGCTGTAAGCGTGGAGGAGCTAATTGGTCCTTATCTTGCTGTCCCATTCATCTTCATTTTTTACCAATTACCGAGCATTATCTGTGTTCTCGGTTGGATATGGAAGTTAATCCTTTTTGGTTAAGCTGCTGGTGCAGCTTGCAAATTTCCATTGGTGCAGGGGGCGAAAGTGTCAGAGCAAAAAACAAACTCGGGAAACTTCTCATCATTGTACACAGGAAGGAATCGATTGGAAATGACATCACGGGAGAGCGAGAAAAAACAGCAGGGAGGAGGGGAATCAATTATTGGTGTTATAATTCAAGCTCTTGTTTGCAAACGTTGCAGCGCAATTGATTAAGTTGTTTTCATCGCACTTGCTGTTATTGACTTGTTAAAACTATATTTTCTTCTCATCTGTGACTTCAACGTGTAGCCAATCAGCCAGTGGTGTTGAAATACCTGTAATGCAATAATTATTCAAAATATATTAATTTATGGCACTTCCTGCCAAAAGTGTACAACTGTTCTTTTTTCTTCCCCTCTAATTTCACTATTATTTATTAGGTGTACGTTAGATGCATGAGATGCAAGAAGCACAGAGGTCGAAGGTGAACAAGCTGCTGAAATCGTATTAAATGCTAAAACGTACGAATACGCTTGCAAACACGTAAGAATATCTGTAAGAACTTGAGCCTCTTATTGTACTTGTTACACTGTCAGGAATAATCTCGTCACAAGTTCAATGCATCACTGCATCAAGCACTCGACGGCGCTTTTAACTGACACTGATGTCGGCGAAAGGAAGTCGGTAGCGGCACGATATCTGTCTGATGAGCCCTGTCACATTTCTTCAACACCTATCAAAAAACATAGACCCCGAACCCATTGTCTTTACAGCAGGCACATCCATCATGCATTGGGGCTGTGTCGCCTCTTTACAATCAGCCAGCTTGTACATTGAGCCCTCATTTAGCATAAAGCGTTCATGCTCAATGCCGGGCCTCTTAAAATAGCTCCCCATAGAGGACGGATTGAGCGAGCCATGCCTCCTGCTCTTTGATAGGGATCTGTTTGGTCACACACAACACCAGCTGTCATCTCAGCCTCGACTGCTGTGATTTAATTAGTCTGTTTATGTCCTTTCTAATAATAAACCCCACACTGTGGAAGGACAAATCCAACAAGGGTTGTGCTTTGTTTTTCAATCTGGCAGCCTCGCACTGCTAAACGCGGAGAGGTTACGGCAAACAGCATAAAGCTTCGGTTTTATTGTCTCAGTCTGTCTGACTTTTTGTTTTTCTGCGTCTCTGTTTCTTGCGGCCTCGTTCCAAAGCTCTGTTTTAAATCCTAGTGAGTTGCCTACAAAGGCAGGAATTTAAGGCAGCATAGAAATCTTCCTGATGCTAGAGCTGTTTCAGAAGATTGGCAACATTATTAAAGAGCCTCTTAAGATGCCTCATTCTGGCCAGACTCTAAGATAACATTACACTTTTTTTTTTGTCAACAAGCTCGGTGAGAAAACATATTCAAGATGGCAGATGTAACTAGAAAAATGTTAATTAAATTATTTTCTGAAAATTGATGTTTTTAAATCTGAAGTTTAAAATATAATTTACTACAGCTGAACATGTTACCCCAAATGTGTGTATATTTATGTTAATTAGAATATAATGTTACTGTATTAAAATCAGTTAAAATCAGCCTTTGTAAAGCTTTCCAAATTGGTTACTTATAACATTTCATGACTGTTAGGATGCCACCTTAAAAGCTTGCTGCTTATGGCACTAGGCACATGGTTTTGGAACACAGCCTCAGAATTCTGCTAAGAGAATAAAGCGGCCTGCAGCTAAAGGCTGAAAACATGCAGTTTACTTCTGAAGAAATCAGAGCAACGTTTCTTTCCTTATTACTCACTGACTGAGTCATTTAGCATTGCAGAAATTGAATGGTTTTCTTCAAAGCTGCCTCACCTGTGTCAGTTTACATTTTTGAATGTTGTTTTGTCTAGCCTTAAACATCAACAGGGCTCTTCACGGCAAGGCAGGAAGCGTTAGTAATAGCTCTGAGACTGGGATGAGAACCAGAGCTGAGTTTAGAGAGACGCGGTCTCTCCTGGGCATTCGCTTCTGAGTGCCTCTATTAGGCTGTTGTGCTCCTGGGAAGCAGGTGACAGATAAGTGGAGAGCGTCACACATTTTAATAGAATTTCAAAAGATAACTCGATAATCACTTACTTTTTTAATGAAGTCGAATTGCTTGTTTTAATTCCGGTTGCATCGACAGTTAAGCATCAGCATAAAATTGAATATGCATGATTTTAGGCGGGAGGGGGGAGATAAAAATGCGCAAAGCACTGGTGTACACAAATGCCTACAACTGCAGAAACAGATTACAAAATGGGAATTGATTAAACATTATTTCTGTAATGATCCGTATCATGCTCTATCATTGCTGAAAAGCAGCACCGCTCTGCGGTACTGCAGCGAGCGTTGCAACATAAAGTGCTCATAATGCAAATATTTATGTGGCCGTCTTTCTCGTTGCAGGTTTAAAAACGTTTTTGAAAAACATAACTGAGTGACCGGTTTGCTTGTCAGGCATCATCAACATTAAAGCCCGTTCTTCATTAATTGGATGAATTCATTTGGAGGCGTTTGATTCGGTGGTAAGATGCGGCGTGTTGCGCATCGCTCTTTACTAATCTCTGTCAGGTTGCATTTATGAGTGGAATTGAGTGACCTTTGGAGGCAAAGATAGGGATGAAGAGATCGGCGCAATTTGAAAAGACAATGTCACATGGTGTAAATGCGATACATGTAATAAATGACATTCAACCTTTCACAGATGATAAGCTTCTGCAGTTGGTAATGCGGAGGATGCATGCACTTTGACTGCTTAGAATATTCCTCCGATAGGTCAGCTCACTGCACTCAATTACGGGAGATAAACAAACGGCTGCGTGATGCGTAACCAGCGCGTCCTACGATGACAGAGAGGATGCAATGCGTTCAGAATATTGCAACGATTATTGCAGTGATAATAACATTGCAGCAATTAGAACATGAGAAATGAAGGCACAGTCATTATCACTCATGGGTATCAATCATGCCTGGAGCCCTGTTAACCCTAACTAGACAAGTAATCCTGCTCAGGGTCAGGCCTTCTGCCAGAACAAATCATCCCTGTGCCTCAAGTTACAGAAAGTAAAGTGTTTCAGATGTAAAGCAGAGAGCATTTAGCTTGTGTATT
>JAZGTK010007378.1:0-19466 GCA_036877625.1 Ambastaia sidthimunki | reverse complement strand
ACGTATTTCTTTATTCTCTCTTAGCTCAACGTCGCCCTCTGTATCTCATAGCTCGTCATTGCATATTTCAACCCATTACACACCCCTGAAACTTTGTTCGTTCGGTGTTACAGGTACGTTTTGATTCGCCTGTTTTAAAATTAGAAAAAATGGTACATAAAGTAAAATAAAATCCACTACAATTCGATTTGTGAGAGATCTGCGATGACTTTAAAAATTCAAGTTTAATTGTTCATAGTTTACTGTACAGAAATCTTTGTATGTTTGATACAATCTCTTTTATAATGAAGGAAACTCGTATATTACTCAGTTTCTCTGCCATCTGTGCCACAGGTTCGTTGTGACATGAGTGGTCTTATCTGAGCTGAACGTCCGAGATCGTCCTGATGATTCAGATAAGAAAACTAAAAACACCACACGACCTTCACACACACACACTCTCTCTCTCTCTCTCTCTCTCTCACACACACACACACACACACACACACACACACACGTATGTTTTAATAAGGCCCTGCTCAGTTTATGTGGATGCGTGTTAGTTATAGATACACAAATACAGCATGTGAAATAAACTGTGAAACCCACTCAAGGTTTTGAGGGTCTCGGGGTGAAACTCACTTACGTCATTACGGCGTAAAGCTCAGGGCCGAGAGCAATGCCACGTGCACGCGCACACATGCACGAAGGGTCTGTGGTTGCCAAGCTATTTGACATCCAAGAAAACAGCTATCTGGACAATCTACTATGGTCACATCATCACAGTGCCCCTGTTTAAACAAACACCATGTTAATATCAGGCTACAGTACATTTCCTATTTAATCCAGTATCCACTGCCAGAGAAAAGGAGAAGAAATTAAAACAATGATAAATAAAGGGTCATGGGCATCTAAACTAGTAAGTGAACTCAAAATTTTGCTCAGGATAGGAAAACTATTGTCAGAGGAGAAAAAAGTTTCTTGTCAGACCTGTTATTTATCTTGAATCTGAATTAACAATCTGTCAATTTATGGACATGATATTAAACAACATGTTTATCTTGATCGAAACCAGTTAATTTGAATGTTACCACATGAAACACTTGGTTAGGTTACCTGACCAAACATGTTAACAGTGCAGTAAAATTGTTGTTTCAGAGTAAATCCTTAAATATAGAAATGTGTTTTGTCTGTTAACCTCAAAAACAAAATTCACATGGCAAAACGTAAATGGGCTGGTTTTATATAAATCGACCAACTTCACGCCAAGGAATTTAAATGTCCGACTGTTTAGCTTTTCCGGTGACAACAGCACAGCACCGAAAATGTGTTTATTTTCTTGTGAATGTAAAAGAACGTTTTAACTTTTCTGATGCATGATGGACCGGCAAGGTTGTGCAGTTACAGACCTACACACTTAACACACTTGACATATATAAATGTGTGTAGCTCAGTGTAACAATCTTTAAGTGTGGTATAGAAAAGTGTGCGTTCGGGTGAAGGACGGATAAGAAACGACCATGATTAGAAACACGCACAACCATCCAAACACACTAACGCACCATGTTGCGTTGAGCATATACACTTAATACAAGGTTAGGAATAATATTTTGTTAACAACAACCAGTGCCAATTATCTGATCTTATCTTTTAAGGGCACTTAAGTTGTAAAGTGTGGCTGTTTTTTTCTTCTTAATTTTCATCTTCCTAATTCTTTGTCATTTCTTCACCTTCTATCCAGGAATATAATTTTAATTCAACTGTTGCTGAGTCGTGTCAGTGCAAAAGCCACGAAGGTCAAAAACTACAAAAGCTCTTTTGAATCTCTCTCTCTCTCCCTCTCTCTCTCCCTTTCTCTCTCTCTCTCTCGAAAAAAAATAAATAAAATCAGGTGCGATTTTCAGGACTTTCATGAGTGCACTGTGTTGTGACCTTGCCAGAGAGTCAGAATGTTTGTCTGGGCGCACAAAGTCTTTCTTTGTTGCCCACCGCGTTGTTTATTAATTTCAATAGAAGAAATTTCAATATATAAACAATAGAAGTCTCTGGATTTTGATGGAAAGACAGTCACAGCTTCATGGAGTGGCAACCGCACGCGCAACGCTTGTGACTGTGAACGCGCAAGCGCAGTGCACAAAACTTTAAGAAAATTTTGAGATCATAGATATCGGTGATTTAAATGTAATTTAAATTAGACCTGTTGGACTTTACTGCGATATTAAATGTTTGGGCTGTGTGCTAATAATGACAATGTGCTAATATGGATATATTAAAGAATAATAGTATATAGTGAATGTAGTGAAAATGTAGTTATACAATTTGCCCATTTTTATTAAGGCTAAAATATTATATTTTTCGGTATGAAAAAATTAAAGTTTAAACTTTGACCGAAGGCTTTTGTAATATTTGTTTTTATAAAAGGCTTTTGTAATATTTGGCCTAATTGAAACGGTTGTAGTCCATTAGTTTTCAGAACAGTGTGTGTTTTTCAATGAAACGGTGACATATGACTTAGATTGAATTGAAGTTCCTCTGTTCTGGCGTTCGTCCTCAGTTGATCTTGCGCTTGTTTACAGAAGTCTATTAATTAATATGCTAATGAGAAATTAAATGCACCGGACTATTGTATTTATTGAGCACACACACGTTTCACGTGTCTTTGATGAAGAATGAAAGAGATCGAAAGAGAAACGGAAGGAGAGAGAGAGAGAGAGAGAGAGAGAGAGAGAGCACCTCTGTGTGTTGTATTTGACGCTCTTCATTGATTTGCTCGCACAATGGGTGATGGGAAATGCGCCATATGGAGACACTCGTTTGCTAGAGTAACAGAATGGCAGATTCTTATAAGAGATGGTGTGTTTTGTGTGCGTTTAGACAACATATTGGCAACATAAATAGCTAAATTAAGATTATAATAGTAAAAGGACATTCCTTTATTCCGGCTGTAAACATGCATTTTCAGAGCAGTCAGGCTGTTATAATCATTCGCACCTTATTAATTTACTTGAACTGCAGTTTAATGCTGAAAAGTGTCGTAAAACAAAATGTTACATTTTTTCTGATTGGCATTCTGTTCATTTCATTGTCATATTATAGTTTGTAAGAAATATAAATACGTCTGTTATTCTGTGACTGTAGGCTATTTGCTTTTAAACATACAGGCAACATCTATAAGATCAGAGAAAAAAATGTCTAGATGAATCAGTAAAGGTCTCTTTCCTAATTTTCGTTTTATTTCTTTAGACGTTTTCGGACCAGAACCAGCAGTGGGAAAAATGCAGCTTCAAAAAGGTCAAAAGTAATTTGCAATTATTTCTGCAATTAAAATTGGTTTGATATGTCAAAAATTAAGTGTTTCTAAACTATAAGCTGCAAGCCCGAAAGTCGGTTTTGTGTCCTATATATTTGTCATTTTCTTTGAATATCACTCAGATTTTAATTTAAATTTATTCGTGTTCATTTTCAGCATGGTTTAATTTGTTTTAAAAAATAATGCATTAAAGATAATATTACGAGATAATAGTGAACTATAAGTTTATTTGCGTACATAATGTATCTGAAATGCATTTTATTATATATGATCTTTTGATCCTTCAGTGTGATTTTATTAAACACATTGCAAAAACGTAGGTCCACACACAGTTTTATTATCACTCTGGTACAGAGGATAAAATTATGATAATTTCACGAGAAACAGATGATTTATTAGTGGATAGGGGATGGAGAATTTTCCCATGTCTCCTCCCTAGATCCTCAGTACCTGTTGATAGGCGCTTCTTTCTGTCGCTCATGGACTCTTTTGTGCATGTGTGCGTGTGTGAGTGTATATGTGTGTGTGATTGTGAATATGAGGGCATGTCTACAGTGTGAACGCTCGAGGCCAAAACACTAAGTGCTGCTGCCCTCGCGGACATCACACTCGTTTTTACCGGGCCAGCACATACACACACACTCACACACACGCTGAACCGGGTGTATCTCGCAGGTGTTGCGGCTACGACGCTCGTTTTGCGGGAATAAATTCCTACCGCAGAGATCGGCAACACTTCACCGCAGAGGAACAGAGAGTTACCCACAGGTAATACATTCATTTCAGCAACTGAAACATCTCGCTTCCCGTGCACTTATTTCATCCGTTCATTTGTTCGAAACGAAATTTATTATTTAATATTTCGACGTGTGGAGTAATTTTACTGTAGATTGCTGTAGAAAAGTACACCGTACTTAAGACACAGTATTTTCTATTGCTAAATGACAAACATCAAACGAATCAATTAAAATTAAATAATACAAATATTACAATCGCTGTATAATGATTGTAATAATATTATTAATATTATTATCGTCTACAAGGTTTAATTTTAAATGATATTTTTCCGTTTACTGTCTTTATATGAGTTTATAATCATACTACGTATGCTGTATGCTTAAGTCAATACAAGCATGTGACTGTCGACCACTAAGCTTTGCTTGTTTAACTTTATCGAAACACTTAAAACAGATTTTATATGCAAAATATAGTCATTTAAAGAAAATTCGTACAGAACAGCTAGCTTTATGAATACTCGGGTTTTTAAATAGTATGAGATTTGTGAAAGGTACACGAGTTACATGCTTTTGGTTATGTTGTATGCGGTGTCCATTTTTGAGGGCTATACCTTATTAAAGCAATAATGGCAGTACAGCAAAGTTGGCCTTGTTTTTTCAACCATCTCCACATAGTAGTTGCAAATAAATTGAACGTGTGACCTTGTTTTATGTTGTGTGTTTAGGAGGCGCTCGGCGGGGCGGGATGGACTACAGTTATGAAGCTGAACTGGAAGAGCTGTGCCCGGTGTGTGGGGATAAAGTTTCTGGCTACCATTATGGTTTATTAACCTGCGAGAGTTGCAAGGTACTAACTTAACATGTTGCCCTGCAACTTGTGCGTTTTTCATCTGTTAGACGGCATGTAAATAGTATTGTATTTATCCATAATTATATTGAAGTATAATAGCAGTAGCTTTTAAGGTTTAATACGCTATGAAAAAATTTTGTGTACATGGTGGGTCACATAAAATAATGTATGCAAGTTTTCTTCATAGGAACTGTCCACATTTTTAATCAAGCAGTATTGTTTATTGTTAGTTTATCTTGGCCTTGAGCAAGGTTTATCTTGTTATAATGAAACAAATGGAAAAAAAATCAATGTGTAAAGTCTATTTGTAACGAAATTCGCCTTAATAAAGCGGCTGGTTTTCTCCTCAGGGTTTTTTTAAGAGGACCGTGCAGAATAATAAACGTTACACGTGTGCGGAGAGTCAGGACTGTAAGATTGATAAAACCCAGAGGAAACGGTGTCCGTTCTGCCGTTTCCAGAAATGTCTCAACGTCGGGATGCGACTGGAGGGTGAGTGAACTGTCTTTATATGTAAAAAATTAACTTAAATTTAATTTACAGAAAACATAAAATGTTCAATGCAATAATAAGGTAAAAGAATATGGTACAATTATTACGTTTTTCTTCCTTGGGTTAGCAAGAGTTTTATTTAAAATACAAAAAAAAAACAGGCAATTGTTTTTATTAGTTGACTTACTGCTTAAAACCAAATATGAAAATACAAATATGTCTATAACCGTAGACTGACTTAATGCATTTCCTTATCAAACTAGTCTTGTTATAGTTGAACGTAAAATCATATTGAATATATATTAAATATATAAAAATGTTAAATATAAAATCACACATTATAAAACACGTTATTCAGACATTTACGAACCGTGGCCCATTTTAAAACATTTAAAATGACATTGCAGCTGTTTGAATAGTTTCAGAGGTTTAATGAATGACAATTAAAGGTAAAAAATCAGAAGCGAAGGAAATTTTGCAAGGTCGCTGTTATCTGCCGCCACTTTTGCGTTACAGCGCTTTGCTGTGCAGACCAAGGTTAAGTATTCATTTAAGAACAGCGGCTCTGTTTTAAATGTGGAGGCTGTGGAGGTATTTTTAACTAGTTCGTGAGTTAATAGAAGGACGAATTTTAGAGGAACGGACAAGAAGCACATTTTGTTATACTTATATAACACTTTTTGTTTTCTTTTTGTTGCATAAAACCACGTTTGTCTGACCTTAAAGCCATTTTAACTTTATTTATTTTAAATCAAACATATTATATAATAATATTATTATATTAATAATAAATATTTCATTTTTTACTACTACTATTAATAATGATGTCGTGTTATTATTTTACTTTATTTAGCAAGGTTGATTTTAAAAGCAGCATGTCATAATAAAATTATAATTTTAATTATGATTAATCATAAAGTGTAATGTGATGTTAAATATATTATGGTATCGTTTTTCCCGGTTTTTGATCACAGCTGTGCGTGCGGACAGGATGCGAGGAGGGCGCAACAAATTCGGTCCGATGTACAAGCGAGACCGGGCGTTAAAACAGCAGAAGAAAGCGCTCATTCGGGCAAGCGGCCTAAAGATGGAGGCCACGCCCCCTTTACTATCATCACCCCAGTCAGACTACAGTTTTAACACTGCACTGTCAATCACAGCTCCAAAAAACACCCACCCAAACATTGGTACTGCTGTGGCCCCGGCCGATTATGAACACAGTCTTTATGCATCCAGCTCACTTAGTTTATCCGTCCCAATCTCTGGCCACACCCCAATGCCAGTGCAGTACCCGTACCCCACCTTGCCCGACCGGGCCATCAAATCTGAGTACCCTGACAATTACACAAGTTCCGAGCACTACACCAGCGCCAGCTCCCCAGAATCTGTGCCCGGTTACACGTACATAGCCCAGACACGAGTGTCAAACAGCCCCCCGGTGCCTCCACCGAGCCTGACGGTACCAGCCCTGGTTCTGGAGTTTGTTCGTTGCGAGCAGGATGAGCTGCAGGTGCAAAGCAAGATAAGTGCTCACCTGGCCCAACTGCAACAGAGCACCATTGCCAATCAGGAACAGAACACACGGCACACAGCCAAACCGGAGCGACTTACCACCTTCGGTTTAATGTGCCACATGGCCGACCAGACGTTGTTCTCCATCGTGGAGTGGGCTCGAAGCTGCATCTTCTTTAAAGAACTTAAGGTGAGTGTGAACAGAAGTGAAGTGAAAGCGTTTTAATTAGTAATCAGAATTGTAAGTGTGAACAAAGTGTGAACATCCGATTTGATGAAATGCATAAGTGAAGTGAATTTCCGCACTGAAAACTGAAACCATATCTCTCACTCACACTCACACAATGTGTGTGTAAACAGTGTGAATACAGTTGGCATGATGAAATATTGCTGACATGGATGAGCAGCGCCTGGGGTTAAACGGAGAGCAGAACATGGGCAACTTCCACAGCCTGTGTGTGTGTGTTTTTCATATAAACAGTGGCAGCTTGCTGTGTTTGCACAGGTTTACTGTCTCATTCATAATGGCTCTAGAACGTGTGACATAATGGCTCTAGAACGTGTGACATAATGGCTCTAGAACAGTGATGTCTCATCTTGCTTTAATCAACAAGTGTATTCTCACACACACACACACACACATGCTCTGAATGAGGAGTGTGTGTGTTAGTGAGGATGTAGTTTTCTTGTACTTTCTGTTGTGCGTAATAGGAAAGATTAAGAATATAATGTGTGGTTTTGAAAAGCAAAGCACAACTGGAAATATTGGATTTGAATGATGCTTTGATTTTGTGGGCTGATGTTATAAAACAAAATTTGTTGTGGTAATGCGCATATAAACTCTATGTAAGCATGGTTGTGTTGTTGCAGTAGTGTTGTTTTTAGTATGCAGTTTGCTTTGTGGGGTTGTGTATCTTTAATATATTGTTTTTTGCTTTTGGCTAACATAGAAAGCTTTACACTGGCCCAAATATGTGGCAAAACTAGAAATTATTATTTTGGATTATGCATGATTGACTTTTAGTGCAGATCATTACTTCACTTTACTTTATCATTAACATCAAACAAATATGGGATTTACTGAGCTTGCATCTTTAACATGACTAATTTAAATATGGTTTAGTTTTCACAGTGTTACAGTCTCCTGCAGTATTTTTCTGAGTAGATAAATAAAGGGTCATTTTTTCCCTCATTAGCCATGTTCTGTATACTCTAAACCTTATTAAGTTCTTAAACCCTTTAGGAATAACAATGATCTCATAATGGAGAGATAAGTTTATACTATGTCCATTATAACCCATAGGGTTATTATATAAGGGTCTTTAAATAAAGCACTTGAGTTTTGGTGGTTGTTGAGAGGTTTTAAAAAACTCCTGAGTGTCGGTTGTCATAAAGGAAATTGAGGATATAATTCTGTCTTTTGTCTAAACTCTCTGTAGTGTTTCCAAACATTGCTGACAATGCAGTAATCCATTACAGCATTTTTGACCGCGTACACACTATTAAGCAATACAAAAACACACACACGGCCAAATAGACAATGAGGTTGAAGTGACACACACACACTTTTTTCTCGCACACACATAATTACATAACACTCTTAACACTCACACAGTGATAAATTTGAGACACTTCCAAAACTAAAGATAAAATAAAGGTAGGAAACAGAGGCATGGGAAACAATAGGAAGGCCAAAGCAAAATCGGAATTATTATTAGATCTTAAAGAACCGGATAAAGAAAGACAGGCACAGAAAAGCCATCAAAATTCTGATTGTTTTGTTGTGGATTATTAATTCTTGTTTCTTCTAGATAAATTGCTTCAAAATCAGCTTTTTATAATAAAAGCTGCATAAAAAATTCGAGAATGTGAGACAAAAATAAAAAGATATCACAATTAGATTCCAGATTGTTTTATTAACAAGGCAGTTCTGAAGTCTCATCTGTTAATTCTTACTTAAGTTAAAAACAGAGTGGCTCTCAGAAACTACCTGTGTGTGGGGGGCTCAGCAACCACATTCCACTCCAGATAACAGGAAAATGTGACCATTGCAACGTTGCTCTGTTCAGTCTGGCCTCTTTGAGAGAAAACTTTTCTAATTCCAAACAAGTCTCACTCATTTTAAAACATCAGGTTCCTTGGGTTTTCCAAAGAAGCTTTAAAAATCTCCCAACCTGCTTTTAAATGTTTATAAACAGCTTTTTAACTATAACGTAACATCATGTATCTCCAGATTCCTAAGAGTTCAGATTCCACACTTTATACCTAAGAGTGTTTTTTACTCTGGAATACATAATAGAAATATCAGTAGAAATAACAGAAATCAAATATAAATTAATATATATTTTAATAACCATACAAAATGAAAGACACAGTAAATTGTCTTTCCCTGTAGAGAAAGAAGGTTTCTTTTTTTCAGGAAGTTGCTGGTTTGAGTTAGTTGGTCTAAATATATCTTTGTAACTGTTTCTGGTCCACAGTATTGCTTCTTAACTTCAATAAGAATAACAGAGATTGTCAGCTGTCTAAAAGGCCTGCCCATTATTATTATTTCTTAGCATTTGCTTCTTAGTGTTATTTATATTAACAATAACGTTACAGCTATGATATTCCATACGTAAGCTTTCTGTATTTTTTGTATTACCATGATATTCTATGATAACTCTTGTAAACCCACACAGCTGTACCGAGCTTTGAGAGGATTCTACACAGTGAACTATTACCATCAGCACATCCTCTCTCTGTGTTGATGGACTGTTTCCACCTCACACTGTTACCTGGACAGGTGTGCTCACACACACCACACCCACACACATCCGCATGTAAACGATTAGTTTATTTACCCCCTGAAGACAAATGCGTTCAGTGATAAACAGAACTACACACTCACTAACACACACACTCTTCATTCAGAGCGTGTGTGTGTGTGTGTGACACTGATCTCTGAGTTGGTTTTGGATTGATTGTGTGAATCCTGTCCCACAAAGCTCTCTGTCTTTGACAGGAAATGTGATATAACTTCTGCAGTAGTAGTACATACACTGTGCACAGTTTGCAATTTTTGTGTTTGCATGTAACACCCTTATTTTTTATATATTCACCTTCCTGTCTTGATATTTCATTTCTATTTTCCATTTACAATTTTGAGTGTCTCATATTTGATTGGAGATTTACAAGAAATAAAAATTGCCAAAATAACCTTTTTCATTTGAAAACTGAAGGATAAATCAACTACATTGTGACAAATATACGTTGAAAAAGTAAACAGTGTAAACTATACAACATGCAGTACACTGTAGTCTATAGACATCCTCTGTCCTCCACTGTTTGTTAAATAGTTTTTGGAACACAGGAAATTTGAATGAACATGTTTGGGTGGATTCAATGCACGACAGTCACTCGTTTTAACGTAGCTGCAAACATAAGATTTGAGGTACTATGACTCACATGTTATTCATTAAATCATCTCCTTTGGTATCTTCATCATGAGGATGAGCAAACGATGACATCATTTATTGGTTGACTAATCCTTTTATTCATATTTATTTATGAGACTGTATATTTCTAACTCTGAAGCCTCTGCCGCTGGACCACAGAAAGAGTCCGAATTATTCAGTTAAATACACACAGGCATGTACGGAGACAGCTAGAAAAATAAAGACTATGTTGTGGAAGTCTGGGGCAGCAAGCAAGTATTATCGCTGATAAACGGAGGGTTACAAAATATATAAAGCGCTGACAGGGAAGTATTTGTGGCTTTCAGGCGCAGACGTGAATGTGTGTGCGTCTGCGTGTGATTTCAAAGTCAACAGCTATTGCTGAGAAATGGACAAGGGTCTTGTTTTACTCATAATCCTTTCAGAGCAAGGATGTTTCTCTGTCACATAATAGCCCACATTGGGGTGTCGAGGGTATATGACACTCTCCAAAAAAGCTTCAAATAGCACTTATACCACTGCAGCCAAGCACAAAGTCAGAAATAGTGGTGGAATTGTAACTGCAGTAAGATGTGGAGCAAATATTCAAATTGGAGGTTTTTGTTATTCTGAAAGTCATTCTTCACACTCACTGAATTGTGCATTATTTTATTTGATTATTTATGTTTGGGTTTTGGACACGTTGCAACGCTGATAAGTGACTGGAAAGTATAAAGACTGTATTATACCATTTTTGTCAGATCTTATTGGATGCTAATTAAACATAAGCTTAGCAAACTATTTAGTTTTTTTTCTGTTGGCAGATAGTAGCTGTACTTGCATAGTAGCTGCCAAGTGGACTGATTTATTAGCATTAGCCGAGATGCTTTAAGTTAACTACCAGCACTTATTGCTTATAAAAAACACTTTGAATCGTTAATGTCAAAAACAGTATTTAGCCACTAACTAGCCTATGTTGTGCTAGTACCGAGCGATCATTACTAATATTAGCGCAAAAGCTAGCTGTTTGCTTGTAACTATGGTTTATGGTTTGCACAGCTGCAATGTGATTCTGTAGAACTGAAATAATTTGTTAGCAGTACAGTAAAACAGTTTGCTACTTAATAACAGAATTTGCATGGCTAGTCAGTCCAACTGTGTGGTTTGCTAGTTCTTGTGTGTGCATTTGCATGCACAGATACACATACAAATGTTTCGCATTCTGTCCTGTGGCACGTTGCGTTCATGCATATCTGCAGCGACAAACAGACTCCTTCACTGTGTGCGGAATGCGCCATGCAATCTCTCGTCATGGCAACAGGAACGGGTCATAAAGGAAATGATGGAGCCGGCATTCCATTCTATGCTCTTTAAAAAATAAAGAGTATGTTTCTCCAAAAAATTAACCGTACAGCCCCTGAAAGCTACTGTGGGGTCACGTATCTCATATACAACAGTGAAATGAAAATGATCTCTGTACAATTATATCGTCCACATTAACGGCCAATTTCAATCCAATTACACCTGCTAAATTGGACCCTGCAGATGCACAAAAGCTGCCCTCTATTGCGACCGTGTGAATGAACAGAGATTCTTGTCCCTGCTAACCTGACGGTTCAGTCCATTCTGTTCTGTTTTATAAATGAATGCTATTGTGTTGGCGGTAAAAAACTTGTAGCTCTGTGGAAATTTTCTGTGGGTGAGGTTTGCACACTGGCATATACATATTGTATTGTGTCTCATGAATATCTGAATATATATTGTATTACCTTGACTTCTTCAAAATAAACTAAAATGTTGTATGTGTGTATTTTTGTGTGCACACAAAAGAATAGGAATAGTGTAGACTAGCTTTATCTGTAGGACAGAAAATTCACCAAAGAGATCTTTGGAGAATTTCCAAATGATTTCTGTTGGGGAATATAAAGTTTGATACTCCTCATGAGTTTTAGAAAAGATCTCAACAATATGACATCATGGATTGCATTTTATACAAAAGATCAAATCAAACAATTTCCATATTAAAACAAACATTTCTCATCAAATTCTGAGACTAAATTAATATTAAGAAGATATTAAGAAGAGACTGAAAGCAGCCTTTTGAGAAATTACTTTCTTGTTACAAATTCTGGGTAAAAAGAAATACATATTTAACTTACTTAAATAACTCACTCTTTATTCATCAACGCTCATTTATTTTCCACTCTGTAGGTAGGAGACCAGATGAAGTTGCTTCACAACTGTTGGAGTGAACTTCTCGTGCTGGACTACATTGCAAGACAGTTGCAACATGGGAAAAAAGACAGTGTGCTTCTCATTACTGGTCAAGAGGTAACACACACCAGGTCCAATACATACTCTACATATATATACGCTGACACATGCATTTGATATTAAGTATATATGTTTATGTATATACAGTATGTATATGTATACATGTATATATATATAGTACAGTATATATGTTTATGTAAATACAGTATGTATATGTATACATGTATATATATATAGTACAGTATATATGTTTATGTATATATGTATATGTATACATGTATATATATAGTACAGTATATATGTTTATGTGTGTTAGGTTGAGCTTGCATCTTTACTGGCCCAGGCAGGGGTCACACTGAGTGGAATGATACAGAGAGGACAGGAACTGGTCCATCGTCTACAAGAACTTCAGCTTGATCGCAGAGAAACTGCCTGTCTCAAATATCTGATCCTCTTTAACCCTGGTGAGACAGTACATGCTATCAAACATGCATTTTTTTACAGAGATCGTTTTCTCTGAAAGCATGTTTAAAATTAATAGGATTTCTTTTAGTAGTAGTTCTGGAAAGTTATTACAAATTGACGAAACGGCTTTATTTCTTTGGAATAACATTCCACGGATGAATAATTTACTTTAAGGATGTTCATTACGAAGGTAAATAGGCTCAGTTTATGTTTCAAGTTGTCGTGGATTCAGATGTCAATATAAAAGAATCAAAGCATAATTTAGTTGCACATGATCATTTTCAGCCTTCTCTCAGGTCAATAGAATGCAACAGGATGTTTTGCTATCTGTACATTTAAAACATCTATACTTGTATAAACTATTACATGATGGCTTAACTTGACTTTTAAATAACGCATTTTTGATGCTTTGTTTTTGTAAATGATCTAGTTGGCTTTGCGTTGCATCTGCAACAGAGATGATCAATTAATGGAGATGTTTCGTCCTAAAATAGCAAAGAAATCCTGTTTTTTTGTTACGTTCCCTTTAGAGACTTTATACTGGATAATCAGATTTTAAACACCTCGTGATTGATGGCAAAAGTGACTTCACTTGCAGTTTAAACAGTTTCGTCTAAATAGTTGTCCATTTGTTATACAAATGCGACTTTTAATAAGTTCAGATGAAGTGTTTTAATGAGTTTTAGTTCTTAACTAATTTCAGAGGCCAAACAACTTCCTATTAATGAGTAAGAGGTAGGAATTTCCACGTCCGCCTCTCTCTCTCCTCCAGTCTGTACTGCCACTGATGATGTTTTTAATAGTTGAATATAAAAGACATTTTCATAGCTTCCACGTCGTCGCCTGTCACCCCGTCCCTCGCGTTGCATTGAATGTATCTATATTTCCCCCGCCGGGGTTTGACCGAGGCTAATTAACTTCTCAAAAGATGAATATTGCATTGATTTCCTGCCGAGCTAACGAGGACGTAGCTGTATTGGCTGTTTGTTCCTGCTCTGCTCTGAGTGGCAGTGTGTTTTGTGTGGCGTGGGCCGTGTGGTAACTGGGTAATGGGCTTAATTAAAATGAAAGCCTGCTGCATCACTTCTATTTACAAAGGCAGGGAGTCGGACCCCGTATCCGCACGCAGACGCACGCGCGCGGTCTTTAGCGAGACTCCGGCTCAATAGAAGTTTAATGGATTGACCCCATATTGGTTCGTAGCGCTGCGGTCCTCTTTTTCAGGTTGAGGAGAAAATGTCCCTTTATTGTTCACATTCCCTTAAGTGAAAACAATTTAGAGCCAGTGGCTGCCAACAAAAGCTGCTTTCATTATAAGAGCGTGTGAGGGCCTCAGCCGCTCTGTGTATGTGTGTGTTCAGAGGTGCTTGAAAACCCATTTTCCACTCATACCATCTTTAATAAGATTCTCTCATCACTCTCTCTCTCTCTCTCTCTCTCTGCAGACGTGAAACTGTTGGAGAACCAGCCTTACGTTGAAAGCGTGTATGAGCAGGTAAACGCAGCGTTGCTGGAGTACACGCTGTGCGTTTATCCGCAGTTTCCGGACAGGTTCAGCCAGATTCTCCTGCGCCTTCCTGAGCTCAGAGCACTGAGCGCGCAGGCCGAAGATTACCTGTGCTACAAACACCTGAGCGGAGAGGTGCCATGCAACAACCTCCTCGTGGAAATGCTGCATGCCAAGAGAACCTGCATCTGATGCCAAGAGAACCTGCATCTGATGCCAAGAGAACCTGCATCTGATGCCAGGAGAACCTGCATCTGATGCCAGGAGAACCTGCATCTTATGCCAGGAGAACCTGCATCTGATGCCAGGAGAACCTGCATCTGATGCCAAGAGAACCTGCATCTGATTCACACATTCGCACACAGAACAGGCCTGATTCCTTCACAGAAGATTCTGTTATTTTGGTCTGTAATCGACTAGATGTTTTGCAGCAGCGTGTGAGGGGTCTGTATCATCTCTCACATGCAGAAAACCTCATCAGCCATGCCACTGTGTTCCAGACAGCGACAGGGAAGCATAAGGGAGACGTCTTAGGATATTTCAAGATTTAAAGGAGCAACAAATGTTAATGTGCCTTTCCTCCCGTTGCACACACACCGATTCATTCGGGCCTGTAAACATGATGTTCATCTCACATGCTGTTTTAAGACAAAGATGAAAGCAAAGGTGAGTTTTAGTCTTGCACAAGCCCACAGCTAGACTGACATCAGTATGAAGTTGATGCCACAGTGTTTTGTTCTGGGTTAAATACTGTGCTTCTATTGGTAGCTGAAAGCATATTTAAATTAGCCTAAATATGTAAACAATTAACATGCAAACATAAAGAAATTGGAAATGACTGGTGATCAGATTAATTTGATGGATTTTAATCCACATTCTGGTTTGCTAATGATAACAGAAGGAATGTTATCGGTTTGTGGACGTCCTATGTGAATCTTACAATGAAAGCCAAGGGTTTTTTTTCAAGAGGGGCTCTATGGCCATCAAACAAGCTAAATATCACCTTCATTAATGTTCCCCTCAAGTATAAGAAACTCCCCCCACCCCCATTAAACACAAAACATCTCCCACACACACTCGCAAGTGGCTTGTGTTTGTACACTTGTGTGTATATGGTGAGAATAGGGGAGGTACATTAGGATTTGAAATTTTGCCTTAACACTGTTGATCCTGTGAAGCTGAGAAAAATAAATCGGCATAAAAATTTGTGTCTACGCATTCTGGTGTGTGTGTGTGTGTGAGCGTATGACTTGTTAAGAAAACTCATCTCGATATTACACCCCTCTTGAGCTTAGGCCGAGCTGACTTCAGTATCTGAGCATGTTTCTGATTGGTTCATTTTGTAAAGTGGAGCGTCTCATTTGTCAAAATTTCTTTCATGTTACATAACATGTTTGTGTTACTGACGATGTTGGAAATGTGTTTAACTGTATTGTTTCAAATGAATAAATACAAATTATTTAAACCAGCGGATATTAGTCTCACACCATTCTTTGTGTAGTTTGTTGACCTCTGCCATACACACACACACATGCAAAAACATTAGGCACACTTTATAATGAATTAATTGCATTGTGTTTAGATAACATATCAAATGTGCACAACAGTAATGCTAGACTTTTGACTCATGACATTTCTTGACCGTTTTTGTCATTTCCTTTAACCAGCTGGTTTCAGAGTGATTTTAGTGGCTGTATGTCAGTAAGTCTGTAAGTCAGTCAGTTTATGAAGTATTTCAGCAGAGAAACCACATTTGCTATAGACGTGCCACCGGGTCTGGATTCTATAGTGTCTGAATGTTTTTGCCTTAATTTTAAATCTAATTAATATTCTTTTAACATTTAATGCTTTTTCTGTAGAATCTGTTTGCTTGTAAAGTGCTTAAAGTATCTTTATTAAAAATGCCAGTTGGTTGATATGCATTATGCAATACAATTAAGTGTGGATCAAGTGTTCAAATACACAATACTTAAGTGTACAACATTTTTGACTATGAGAATAACATGAAGAACAACATATCCAAATATTAAACCCAAACAAAATGAACATTGAATGCATATTTAAATAAGATATTCCTCAGTGTGTGTGGACATATCCATATCAAAACACAATTTAAATAGTGATAGAAAACACAATTCACAAACATGCAAACCTAGTACACACAAGATCATTGCAGAGACAAGATGAGTGTCTAGAGAAAAAACAGAGATGGATAGAGAGAGAGAGAGGTAGAGAGAGAGAGAGACCACAGCTGGGTCCTTTTGAAAGTGCAAAATTAAAATGAGGGAAAAAAAATCACTTTTCTTTTCATAGATCTTTCATAGACCTTTCAGAAGAGGGTTGTGTGCATGGTTGTGTGTGTGTGTGTGTTCACTAGTGCACCTGAGAAAGCTACAGTGAAAGTCAGGGCACAATTAACGTGAAAGCTTTTGGTTTAGTGCCGTATGTTGCGCGTGTGTGAGTAGAAATGCGTGGGAACAGGTGTGTGAGTGGCTGATATGTTAGAGACCGGCAAATGGGTCTTTTCAGCAGGTGTGTGTATGTTTGAGTGTGTGTGTGTGTGTTTGAGAGTGTGTGTATGTAAACATGGCACACTTAAGGGCCTCTTCAGCTCCATTAATTGGTCATTTGACTTCATACCACCTTTTTCACACGGCTCGCTCTGAATGACCCAAAAACCTTCACCCTCAACAAGGACACACACACACACAAACAGCTCAATGACTCTGCTGCCTATCAGCGCTCTCACCCCTTTAAAACTAGATGGTTCTTTTTCATCATCAAAAAGAACTTGTGATGTCACATCCTGTGGCGATGCTGGCGAGGACAGGAAGTGATGTCATAACAAGCGATGCAGTCATAGCTATGTCCTATGATTACACTATTGAAAGTCTGTTGGCACAGAACGTTCAGGAAAATGTACAATGTGGACCTACAGTCTTTCAGAGGAATAGTAACCGTCATCATTTAACTACGTTCATGCTGTTCCAAAACTTATGTAAAAGATATTCAACAGCTTCAGATTTTGAATACAGCGCATTTTTCAGTGCTTTTCGTGAAGTAACCGCACAGTAAAATAGGTCGACTTCAGTACAAGCTATTCACAAACTGTCTTAAAACAGCAGTGCAATGTCACATTAAGCTCCAGTCAAAGTCAGTCAAACTATAAAGACAGAATCAAACATAAGTTCAATGTTGCAGATGTGTTTTATTGTTAACCTTGTGCGCATTCAGCTATCTGATCCTACAGTGCCCACCTGCAGTTGTCCTAAGTTACATCAAAAACTTGATGTCCTTGTCTGCCTCATGCCACCTGCCTGGTTACCATGACAACAATGTGTGTCTGATCAAACCGTTTGATACCGGATCATTTGAGCTCTTTCCTCCAATCTGATTCAGTTCCTTACACACACACACATAACACACCGTATCCAACTAAAATGTGTTTGTTATATCCATTTATCATATATAGGATTGGCTCTGTCCCAAATGGTTCCCTAAGGCCTTGTGATCTGCCCTAAAAGCTTCTGTGCAGCTAGTCTAAATTGACCAGTAGGAAACTGTGGTCTTGTGGTCCCTGCAAACATACAAGTGTGCAAGTCCAAGACGGTTCATCAGTATTTTGTTACCTGTGCAGTGATTACATCACAATGATGTCATATGATCAGGTTAGACAGCAACCTCTACAAGTCTGAAAAAGGACATTCAAGGTTTAATCAAGATTTAAAGGTGAGGTGTGTAACTTGGGCTGCACCAAACTGAATTTTACAAATAATAATCAAGAATGAATTTAAAGACTTCTGTCATTTGCCATTGGTTGGACAAACAGATAGTTCCGCCCCCAAACTCGCACCATTGGTTGAACCAAACGAACAGATGGCAATTTTGTTTCAAGTTGATAGTTGACCTCTGTATTTGCTTAATCACAGTAGAGTATGTTTCTGGCCTTATCCTCGCTCTGTCTTTCTCTGGAATAAATCAGAATTAATGAGAAGTCTTTGGTAGATCTACTTTGATGGGCATCAAAGTAAGACCACTAATTAAACGGAACAAGAAATTTCTCTTCATGAGGAAATGTGAGCATTTGAGTGTGTGTGTGTGTGTGTGTATGGGAGATTTATAGAAAGGGCTGATGGGTAAACAGGGTCTAACCTCCCTGTGACCCATCCTCCCTGCACAACAAGAAACACTCACATATTAAACCTAAAGTTAAAAAATTAGCACACACGTTATCTTTATTTCTGTTGTTGTTGACACAGATTTCTTTATTAAAACATGTTTATGATGATACAAGGATTAAAACAAACCAACACACTTATATATCAATAAATACATACAGAGAATCAAAGACACTAACCTGTTTACGCTGCACACACACTCATACAAGAGGAAGACTCCTTTTCCTCACAAATGAGACGCCCTCCCACAAGAAGCAACAGGATGTGTGTGACCTTACACACACAACACAGACCTTACACACTAACTATATCAACGAGGAACTCTGACAAATGCAATGTTTTTTTAAATAATGATTTACAATTACTTTAATCCTAACTCAATATTTTATATCATAACTCTAAACCTAACCCTCATAAAACCTCATTTGTGGGCCTTTGAAATAGAAAGACCATTTCAAATACACTCACAAAATGTTTTCTTTACAAGTTTTACCATCTTTGTGAGGGTTTTTAGCAAATATTTGTTACTCACAAGAATACACAACCAAGGTTTTCGACACACACACACACACACACACACACACACACACACACACACACACACACAGACAAAGGTTAGTTATTGTAGTGTCTTCACACAATGAAAGCAGTGTTAGGAACATTGTGCTCTTCCAGTCTCATCAGCTCAGACAATGAGCAGATAAACCTTGTGCACTCCTACAGATTCATGAACACACACACACACA